>MIQA02006378.1:0-22789 GCA_001887855.2 Sclerospora graminicola
TATTTGAGAGAGACTATTTAATTAATTAAATAGTCTAGCTAAAGTTTGTCTTAAACTAACTAAGGAGGACAAATTACATTTGGTCCTAACTAATTGCACGCTTCCTCACTGCAATTTTACTGTGTAAGCCAGTAACAGCTAGCCTGTTACATTCAACATCGCAGTGGGCATCGCCGATTGTGATCGTGTTCAAAAAGTACGCTGCTGTTACTAAAATGATTGTGTCAATTGTGCCATTTTGAGCAAGGAATTATATTTGATGCTTTGGACACAGAAAGGGTGAGACGAGTCAAAGACGTGCAAATTGACACTATCCATTGATAAAGCAAAAAAGGCAGCACCTAGACATTGTTGCGCCGACTTCACGTGCACGTGGACGGACACCTGGACTACCAAAACTGTTATTATCCAATCAGGTGCGTGAAATATTCATCTCCACCATTATATATATATTGATTCGACATTGAGTAACATCGACATTGCCGAACACGCGAGACACGGTTTCGAGCGAAAACATATCCTTTTAATACCTGATTTTAAGGCAAACAAATTTTCAAAGTAGCATTATTTTATCCTGTGAACTATTTTCGTGGTCATTGGCACAAGTGGTATATTTTAAAATTTAAAAAAATATATAATTATTTAAAATATTATTTTTATTCTATTTAAAAATAAACAAATATTAAATAAAAACTTATTTCCCGTTAAATAATTTAATTATCCAATATATTTTATTTTTATTTAGCGAACATTTATAAAGATTTACTTTAGGTTTTCTATGAATCAAAATAAAATTTAAATACTTCGAAGTATAATTCTTATAAAAAAGCAAATTTACATGTTACTGTTGTATGTATTTTGTAATCTAATAATGTGTTATAAATTACTGTCCCTAAAATGTTTAAATGCTTAAACTATTTGGGTCAGTTTTTGAAGAAGTTGACCTTTTGGAATTACCCAAAATAAAATGGTGTTGCAGTTATGCTAGAAACCACGGTACAATTTGCAAAAGGACAGGAGGTCGTCAAATGACAGGGAGCACTTCATTGCCGCTTTACCACACATCCCTATCTGGAGCCCTTTGACGATCAGGATGACAGCAGGTGAGTCACAAATATACGAAAAGTGTTTACATAATTGGGTTCGAAATAGGAGGGGATTTGACCGCGAGCTTTATGGAAGAAAGATGAGACCAGTTGGCATTTACACTGTCGGGCATCCCGATTCAACCCTAAGGACGACCATCATGAGTCAAAAACGAAACACCGGAAATTCTGTCAATGTGCACTAAAACAAACGTGTGTATATAGTTGAAACATATCTGTGGCAAAAGGAAACCCGAATAAACACGATCCGCGACAGCCAAAACGAACGAAGAGACACGCCTGTATACACTTTTTGTATACACTGCTTCTGGTCGATAAACAAGTTAGTCGTTCGTGGGAAATATGTTCTTGTACTGGAGCAGGTTTTCTTGATAAGGGCGTGGTTTACGACCCGTGAGCCGCTCAACCGTGTCCGTCACGTCCTTCATCGATCCATTTGCTACCATTTCTCCAGAGCAGAGGAGATCCCCAATGCATAGTTTCATGGGAAGGTGCGAGAAATCGCCATACACGTCGGTAGGGAGGCCACGACCGAGCCAATACGCACGGAGCTCGTCATCCGTCATGTCGACGAATTCGCCCTTGTACCCACTAATGGAATTCATCCACTCAAAGATCTCGCGATCCGTCACTGCTTCGGGACCGGAGACGGTCACAGCCGTATTCTTTTCTTGCTTGCCGAGCAAAAGCGCACCAAACACACGACCACAGTCTTCAATCGCCACATACGCGGCCGGCACGTTATGGCTATTGGTGAGCCAGCGATTTTCCGTAAACTTCCAGGACGGCGCAATGAAACGTGGCAGATTGTCTTGATAAAGATAATTCCGTTGAAAGTTGTAGTCAAGGCCGGACGCATAAATCTGGTGCTCGGTAAACTGATGATCTTGTGGCAAAAAGGGCAATTGATCATTCGGAAGCTCCGAGTCTGCGCCTACACAAGACGTGTAGCAAACGCGCTTGACACCCGTGTCTTTGGCCGCTTGGATACAATTGACCATCTGTCCTCGCCGTCCTTCTCCGATCAGCCACGTTGAGATAAACGCGACGGCTTCGGCTCCTTGAAAGACCTTTTTCAAACTCTCGGGATTGAAATAATCGGCCTGTTCGATGACTGCACCTTTGGCTTTCCACTTGTTGACACGTTCCGGAGCGAGTTTCGAGACTTCCGTGGTCGTGAGAACCAAGACATCGTCTGGGTTCTTGTTTTCGACGGCAAAATCAGCGGCATTGCCGCCAAGGTTGCCACCGACACCCGTGAGAACGTACTTAACCATTTAGAGAGGAGACTTGTGCTTGAAAGGGCAAAATGAAAAATGATTGGTATCAATATGAAGAGAGATAGAGAGATGGTTTTTACTTGATTGTTGTATGTATAGAATCGTGAGAAGCTTACACTTATCGTCGACAAGCATATCTGGCGTAAAAACGGTGCTTGAGAGTCTACGGAGCCCGCAAATCAGCGACCAGCTACCATATGGTTGGGACACGTATGTTCGCACATTCAGATCGTTAAGATAGTCGAGAAGATAGAGCCAAGGCATATCTATTCACAGATACTGTTTAAGTCTGTCTAATAGAACTGATGAAGAGCTTTCGTAAGGGCAACTTACTTATAACCTTGTTCATCGTTTGTGTGGTATCTTTGGCAACTATATTCCTCCCGTTATCCTTTTACTGTCTTGTTTGAATATTCCCCTGTTCCGTTATACACATATTGACATAGATAGGGCACATTATCGTCTGACGAACCGGAAAACATGCTACTTAAGTAGACAATGCACGTGTTCCTATCGAAAAAAAAAACTGGCGCTCGGGCAGTTTACGGCAACTACACCTATTCCAATCCTAGCTCGGCAAAGAACAATTAAAAACGGCAAGAACAAAAGCAAATTCGGCAAGAACAAATTAAATTCGGCCAACCTACCTTGCCTACTGTGGCCTAACATTCCTAAATAGTTTCCGTAAAAGTGAGTACAAACGTAGTATTGTTCTGTGTGTTGTAAAAGGTTCCTTCCTAGCTTTAATTATTTTTGGCAGCTATTTGTTTAAAGAGGAAATGACGGCTTTTGTTCTCGCCGTTCTTATTTTGTTCTTGCCAAAATAAGACTGGAAAAGGGGTATTGTCTTGCCCTTTTCCGGCGAATCAGTTGACACAGTGAAATACGGTGTGCTATCCATTTTTGGTACTCTGTCAGGACCTTGTGATGAGCCCAAAACGTTCTGGGTGTTTCGGATGCACCGCTTTATTCTTTGTACCTTGTCGTCCAGCTGACGAACCATTCTAAGAATCGCACACCTATCAATGAAAAAAATGCCAAGTACAAACGTAAAAGACATCGATAAACGCATTTTATAATGTGGGGGCTTTTCTGATTTTGCAATACGGTGACTAAACATCAGCACATCTGTACCAATGAAATGGTACCCCGTACCACGGAAGAATGTAGGATCAAATCAAATACTTAAGTATATTTAGGATAAGTTCCCCAAATTTCGGTACTAGCTGTCGATGTAACTTCACTACCACATCGCTCCAGCAATATCCTGCTGCCAATATCGGAGCTAGATTTCTCAACGTACCAAAGTCTTTCATCAAAAACTGAAGCAGAGTGGTTGCCGAGCCGTTATAAAAGATGATAAATTGATCACAACATCGACTGCACATTGTTTGGGGATCTTCATCATTTTGGACTAGGTTTGCAAAGTACTCAGCAAGGAACTTTATGATATCGTGAGTACCACCTCGTTGAGATATCGTGAGTACCACCTGGGATTTTCTCGCGTGAAAAGGCGCAAAAGCTACAAGTCGTAATGCATCATCAATTCATCGACCAATGCGTTTCACTTCCAAAGAATCAACCGTGTAGTTTCGATCCCTTTTCATAAAGAAAGGAGTCACTGTCAGTAAACATCTTCCGTGAAGTCACTCTAAGTTTGACTATGGACATTGACATATTGCCGTCATATGTCAAAATATGCGCCTCATCTCACATGGCTTTCAAGTTTCTTGCGCTCGCCTTCCGTGGTTACATGTACGGTACGAGGTGGTCACGAACGATCGTCACGATCATTCGAAAAATTGGTGCTTTTGAAAATTGTTTATGTCCCTCGATTGCGGATCTTTCATGAGATGTGAAATGAGTGGAGGTGCGAAGCAAAGGATTCTGCCCGGTGGGAAATCGGTTGTTTTCAAAGAATGGTGGATTCAATCAGCATGCCAGGATGTGTGCTACGAAAGGGGCAACAATCCTAGTTAGAGAATTTGAAAAATCCTAGTCGAAAACAGCATTTTAGGTCAAATGAAGACCGCAATTCATAATCAAGGACCCTAAATATCTTAGCAGAATTACCAACTTACTCGCTCTGGTCAGGGCTAGCAATGCCACGTACAATGGACATCACTGCGACTTGATGCGTCTTCGCAAACTTTGGATGTTGATGAAAGTAGTAAAAAATGCGACCTCCTTACACATAATGATTTTTAAATTAAAAAATGTGGTGGTGGGGTTAATAACATGGGATTGCATGGTAGTATGCAAACGAAAATATTTATGGTTTTCTTCAGGATGCCTAGATTTATTCAGAATAACGATAGTCAATCTAGATACCACTACAATATATTCATTCAGAAAGTATTCGCTTAGCAATGGAGGAACAATCAGGAGAACGAACCGAGAAATTTTATCGGCAATAGAAACCTCTCCACCACAGCCACAACGTATAAGACGTAGCCGTAATAAAAATACTGGAAACAATTTAAGCATCAGATACGTGAAACCAAGACTTAGCAAACTTTTACGACGTACCTAGTCGTTAAACCAGCGATGCCATCCAGAACAAACGCTTGGGTCCATTCAGTGAGCAAAGGACACCCCATCTGCGATCATATACAAAGTGGTCACTGTTACGACCAAACATCCAAGGCTTTATACCATACATTAAATGCATGTCCTAGTTTTGATTTTCAGCTCAAAGTAGGAAATTAGGAAAAAGTCGACTCTTTTTCAAAGGGGTAAAGACAGACTGACTCACAAGGGCGTAAAGGCATTGTCTGGTGTCAACATACAAACGAGCCATACGAAACACAACTGCTGCGCATTTCTAGGTCGACGTTTCTAGGGTAGAAAATTACAGGTCTGCATAAATGAGCTTCAACGGTATCGCACCACACTTGTCGCGGACGCCAAAAGTGTGTCTCGTCTATGTACTTCGTTTTTATCCATTTCACTCTTTGTTGTATCGCGTACGAACCCTTTTTATCCATTCACTCATTGTTGTATCGCGTTACCAGAATCACAACGTGAATAAACAGCACAAGGACCAGATAAATATACAGTCCATGGTCCTCCGCTTGTGCTAAATTAAGTTTAAGTAGATGAATCTATTTGATCAATTAAGTTTAAAGGAGAGCGCGTTTTATCTCTTTATGAAGTGTAATACTATGTGAGGAGAGTAGGATATAATACCCCCTCCAAAAGTCAGTGTGTTCGTACTCGCTCTAAGAAATTTATTTCGTTTTGCCAACATGATGAAAAGACGCCTACAATAGGCGCTTGCGGTACATCAAGTTTCAAATCAAGGGTAATATTAGGTACCTGGAAAAACCCATGCCTACCCGCATACTCCTGCGGCCCATTTAAGCAAGAAGGTTGTTCATTGAGAGTTATGGGGATGATATTGTGGTGTCGTCAAACCTATCATTGTCATGCTGCATTCCTTGAAGTGCTCCATTTGCAATGCCGTCGCAATATCCTTAGTAATATCAGCCTTCTTTGTCATGCGCCTTCGCCACCCGATGAACCACTGAAGCAAAATAAATGGAGCGTTCGGGTACTTCTCGTAGCCATCGCCTCGATATTGCGAGGTAGCGCCAGTTTGTTGAAAACATCATGATCAGAGGAACCTTTATACACGTAATCGTTCACCCGCCACTTCAACAGATCCATGGCGATTTCCCTCGTCGAATCTTCGTAAGATTGGCAGAAAAAGAGCAGAAGTAGACATTGTTGCAGCTACATGTATACCCAATTAAAAAACAACTAGTATAGGGGTCCCCGTGGTTTCGCGGTGGCTGTGTGTGTACTCAAACCGAATTCCGGTATGATGACTTTGACGTCCACTTAAACAAACAACACTATAAGAGTCCAAGAAGAAGAGAACAAAGAGAAAGGAGTAATGGTCGTTTTTGGGACGGCGGGTGCTGTTAGGAGTGACCCCCCCCCGGTGAAAAAGAGAGTCTGTAATCACTTTCCTGCGCTCTCATTGGCCAGCGAGGGCTGTTTTAGCATTTGATTGACTGAGAGGGGCCTGGAGGGGCGCTACGTTTTTAATGGTATAGATTATAAGGGGAGCGCAACGGTAGGCCTTCACTGAGTCATGAATCAGGCCTGATTCGTGATTCGGATTCGTTTCCAAAAGGCTGATTCATGACTTCGATGTTCGATGTTGTTGTTGTAATCGTAACGTTACATATACACCATTGCCCGTTCAAAGTGAAAAGGTTTTTATTCAAAGTGGAAAGAAATAGAAATAAAGCAATAATAACAAAAGCTTGGCAATCAAAGTGGATAGAAATAGAAATCAACGAAAAATCAAAAAAGGTTTTCAATCAAAGTGAACAAATCCCCAATCAAAGTGGAACGATTTAAAATATACTTAATTAACCTACTTTTTATCTTTACTTATCTTTTGACCAACTTTTTACGTACGAATGATAGTTTAAAATGTATTATATTAATTGCAATAGTTCTAGCATGTTTAACGTCTGAAGCCTATTTTCATATTTCATGGTTGTCATCTTATATGTTTTGTCACGCAACGTCTATACATCCTACGGTTGACCAATTTAATTTGCAACGATAGACAACACGAGTGACGTGCACTATGTATATTTTTTAATACTCAGTGCAACTTGATGCTTAAGTATGTATAGAGCTGAAAACATGACCTATTTACCGTAGTTCATGTCTTCAAAACGTGCTGCCGCATTTAGTGCATTAATACAGTGAAGGCTCATCGAATTAACGAGAATAAAGGCACCTTATAAAGATAAAAAGTAGGTTAATTAAGTATATTTTAAATCGTTCCACTTTGATTGGGGATTTGTTCACTTTGATTGCAAACCTTTTTTGATTTTTGGTGGATTTCTATTTCTATCCACTTTGATTGCCAAGCTTTTGTTATTATTGCTTTATTTCTATTTCTTTCCACTTTGAATAAAAACCTTTTCACTTTGAACGGGCAATGGTTTAGTCTATTTAGTCATTACAGTATGTATTAGCAACAATGAAGTTTTGTAATACCTTTTGTAAATTGTCCTGTTCTCTTCTGGGTTTGGAATCGGCGACTATGAGAACGCTAAGGAGCAGGCAAACCGGGAGATGATATCCGCACAACCCCTATGGTTATCCGCACAACCCCTTTACACTTAACGTCACAGTATAGAACTAATGTCACAAATTGTTACCGAGTTAAGGAATCTATACGTATAGCGTATCGCAGCAGATTATGAGCGAAAATTTGGCGTCTTAGCTTTTTCACGATAATTTCATAGAGGGTGCATGGATTTTGACGGTTAAAACACCAATGAAAAGCCGATTTACGTGCAGAAGTTGCAATATCGAAAACCTTAGCCAATCACTTCAATTTCCTCTGGAGCGGTTCAAACTCTGAAATCCGTTTATTTCTGACATCAGTTTATAGCGGGGCCACTATTCACGAGGAGGTCCGGTGGTACGCCCTCCTTGCTCGATTTTGCAGTTGGGGGCTAATAGCCAATTCGGCTATGGTTGGTGTATTTTTTATCAGTTTTTGCTCTTAGCTATCGCTTGCGACCCTGTATCGGAGAGGGATACAGAGTAAAAAAAGCTGCCAGAATTAAGGTATGAATTGTTTTTGTGCTTTCTTCACTCTCGAAACAAAGATTGAATTTGTTCTTCGCTTCTTAGGTTTTCGCGATTGTGCAGCTTGCAGTTGTTGCGACGAATCGGGAAGGCTACGGGTTTGAAGACGAAAAGGCAGAAGGCCGTTGAGAAGCAAAAGCCAAGTAAAAGGAACTAAAATGTGTATCAACTTCAGAATGACGAGGAAAAGGCACTACAGATGTTTCTCTCCGATGCCTTGAATGTAGGCTGGATTGACATTGAAGTGTTGACTGAGGATGTTAACTATGGGACATGTTACTTAGGCCCTTGTCCAAGTGCTGGCACGCTGTACTGTACCGAAACAAGTGTTAGGGTTATGTAATTCTGATCGTTCAGAAACGACGTTCCGGACACTGTCCATGTACCCACCTGCATCACACAATAATACATAGTATTTCTAGTGAGCATGCGCGCTGTACTACATGTATTGATTTCTAAGGGCTGTGCATCGTGTAATTATCGATTTCCATTTGATCATGCCGAAGGCTTTGGGCGAGGTCTCGCAGCATACGCACAACCTACTATTATACTGCTATCTCTATTATGTATATTACTTCATCTATGATTTCGGTACAAATGTGCTCTTTTCAGAACACCTCATGGAGGTGTTCCGAATTTCCACGATCTCGGAACAGTAATGTGTCGAACATCAATTTGTTTTGTCCAATCATGTGTCACTATTTTTCAGTACGGAACGCCATTCCGGCACTTGGACAAGGGTCTTAGAAAGTTAGTATGCTAGTTTTCTTCTTGCTTGCTAATTAGCATACTAACTTGTTTAATTGCTGGCCTGCATATGCATTATCTTCAATTGTAAAGCAACCTACAAGGAGCATTTAATATCACAGTTAAAATTGAGCGCTACCAAGTTAATTGCTTATTTTGATCGGGGTCCAGGTTTAAGCGCTTCATCATATTACTAAGATCGTTACATAGCCTGCTGGCGAATTTTATGAAGAAGATAGCTGGCATACTTATCATTCCAACTCTGAAGACTGTTTCTGTTGATCTAGGACAACAGAAAAAGGAAACGTATGTCAGCTATCTTTTCTAATTTAGTATCAACCCCATCTAGAGAACATTAACATCACTATCTAAAAGTTAAATCAAGTGGAGACCATTTCCAACGATACAGACAAACAGCAAGTGGATGTCGACCATTCTAGTCTAAAAATGATCTTTATCTCTATACTGCAGTAGTACCAAATTGACGCACCGTCAGTAGCGCCATAAACCGCTAAGTCAAAATCCCGCCAATCATCAGTTGCGATTTGTTTATGGCGAATAATGATTGTACAATCTCGATGTAGCTCATAATCTGCTGCAATACGTTACCGACAAATTGTGTTGCGAGTCTGAAAAACAAAGAGTGTTCACCGACGACAGTAATTTTAATGCAGTCTAATAAAAGCGCTCGAGCTGTCTTCATGGCTCGTACAGAGCTATCCAAGCACAATACTTGTTTTTAAAGAAAATAAGTTCCAATAATCTGATGTGAAAAAGGGACGATTGACACCAGAGCTGCGCGCAGTATATGAAAAGAAGATTACGGACTTGGAGGAGGCACTGGACACATTTCATCGATCTGTGGTGAGCTACAATTGTACCAAGGTCATGTCAGTATTGTCTGTTAGAAGGGGGGGGGTTGTTGTGTTTTTTTTATATTATTATCTGGATGTGATCCAGTTTGTCATTTGTGTTGCTCGCGGAATTCGCTTTGATCATGTTCTTTCAGCCATGGGCCAAACACTTAGTAAACCGCAAAGACCTCGCGTACGATGAATACGCAAAGCCAGAGGAAGAACCGACAGACACTTTGAAAGAAACAGCGACGAGTGACGAATTCTAACTGATTTTCTACAGTAGATGATTCATTGCACGAAATGTTTTGGACGTTCGTTATCGTTGACTTGACTTACTCACCTAGACGTTATTATTCACACGCTGCAAGAGCTTTAGCCCCACCGAGCCTGCCATTGTACTTCGGTGTTTGCCAACGTGCGCTAGTAGGACGACAAAATTTAATACTTTGTGACTTTTCTCTCCTGAAATCTCCTCACTCTCGTTCTGCGTCGTCAATGGAATGCAAATGACACATTGACCAAACAATGCACGGACCTTGTATGACCACGTGCATGTTTCCAGTAGGTTTGGCATACATGGCGTGCGTGATTCAATTCCGCAAAAAGCCGCTCCACTTGACATGCGCCACGATCGTTTTACATAACAGTAAACCGATGTTTTCCAAAATAGACGCCGCCACTCATCATGTAGACGCCGCCACTCATCATGTCGGGAGCTCGCGCTGTGCAAAATATAAATTTATCGTTATACATATAGGCAGCTTAAGTCGGTAGCATTTTGTGACAGTAGTTCTATATGATGACGTTAAGTGTATAGGGGTTGTGCGGATAACCGTAGGGGACCGGGTAAATTTACAAAGTTTTCAATCCTGGAATAGTAATGCGAGCCTCACATTCGCTTAAAGAATGCCGCCGCGTCATTCTTGACATGCATTTTCGCGCCAAAAGTTCAAAGTCTCTGATAATTGACCAGGAAGCACGTGAAAATCGGCGGCGGGCGACCCAGAGTCGCGAGTGGGACGAAGAGAAGAATGGTAGCGTCCCCTCCGTTATTGCATACAAGCACTGCGTTCGATATCACCGGGATTTTGCTGGTCAACCACAGGAAAAGATTCACGGGCGCATCGACCGCCTCCGGAGGAATCTCCGTAAGTGTACGCCTTACATTTAGCGGGGCTAGTAACAGGTGCTACCTGATGACAACTTCGTGACACCCGGAAGCAGAAGCAGGAGAACGTCGTTGGAACCCCAAGCCCCGCGAAGCGTCAGAAAGCTCATCATAGTACGTGGACGAAATCTCAACTTGGTGCACTCGTCCGCGCGACAGCTCGCGTGCAAGCGTCACAAGCACTATCGGACACGTTCCTGAGTAGCCCCGAATTCATGGACTTCGTTAAGCTCATTAGACCTGGTACCAGCAGCAAGTTAAAGCCCAAGAATGCTGGTGAATTAGTGGAGACGTTCGCAGAGGAGAACTTCCAAGAGTCGATCAAAGACTTGAAAGAGCATCAAAACCGGACGCGAGGGCGAGTCAACTCGTTTTCCGATGGGTGGGAGAATCGTTCAAAAGTCAACCTGGTCGGCTATCAGCTATCTCTGCATGGACACGTCGTGACGGTGTCTATCGATGAGGTTGGAACAAGCCACAATGGTGTCGCTGTCGCTCAAAAAAGGCATTATCAAGACCCTAGATGACTGTTGGGACCTCGGTGCAGTGTTGACAGAGAACGCGGGACAATGTGCAAGGGCGCGGAAGATTCTCACGCTGCGTTGGCCGTCTATTGCGCTCAGAATTTTTTTTTCTCATGCAGAACAACCTGGTTAAGGCCGTGCTCAACACTAGTTTCAAGGAGATTGGGACGGATGCTGCGAAAGTTGTGAGAACGCTTGTCTCTGCGTCGGCAGTGTGGCTTCCTCTCGCTCAGCAAGAGATGGCGCGGATACGCGGCGTTGTGGTGTAACCGCTCTCAGAAATTCCTTCTGAGATGCGAACACCCAGATGACTGAATGGCGGAGGCGGTACTCCGTCCATCCAGGTCTTGGTCCGAGCCAGCATCTAGCCGGTTGGACCGGTCACTTCCATCACCTTGCTCGTGACGACTGGGATGATCCATGTTATGTAACAGCACTGGCGGTTACGCTCTCTCGGTGGGATCTAAGGCGAAAAGTTAAAAGTCGGTATAAAAGGTGGACGAGGGTTAGAATTAGGGTGCTCCTTGGCGGAAATCCTCACCGGGGAGCAGGCTGGCGTTATACTTGAAATTTGTATACTGCAAAGGCTGGACCGAGAGTAATCGATTGGCAAGCTTAACCAAAACAATTAAGGGGTTACTCCAATCTAATGTGTAATTAGGAAATCCAAGCAATGTTCCAAAATCTTCCACAGTAAGCCAAAACTCCACCACACTTTCCAATAGAGCTAAACCGTGTTCCAAACACGGGCGACTTGAGTTGAGTATAAGTTTCACAGCGACTCCATGTCAGGTGACTTCCGTTAGGTTCCTGTCAACCTTCCCCGGGCAAACCAATAACAACTAGAGGGGACCTTGTTAACTCTCTGCTGTGGTCCAATAACGACTTGTGTCTTAGAAAGCGAAGCGTATACTGATTTTTCATCCCTAAATCCAATATAACCTTTTGTGTACCCTACCCAAAATAACTTGGCCAGCTTGACCTGGATGGTTATGTGCCTGACCTGAAATAGCGTGACCAGCTCAACCTGGACATTTTGTGTAATGTACACCAAATAGCTCGACCAGCCTGGATAGGCGACCTGGACGAAATCTGCCCACCGACTCCGATTCCCTCTTCGCGGCGTCCCATCTACCTTCGGTCTTCCATCCGGCTACTACAGGGACATAACCTCCCCTGGAGCCTCTCATATGTCCATCTCTTGACCAATCCTCCCCTTTGCCACCTATGGCCACCATCAACGGTCATCCAGCCCCACTTAGTCCAGATGGTCAGCTCCTAATTGACCTGGCTTCGAGCATCCGGATCACCTTGACTAGTCTGTTTCCATGCCTTGTACTGATCTGGCGCTTACGGGTGTTCTCGAACACCCCCGGCAGCTGTCATCCTGCGTCGGTCGGTAGCCGACCCGGGTGACTAGCTTGGACTAACATTTCTACCAATCAGGTAAGTGGATTTAGTGGTCATCGGTCAGTTAATTTCGGAACCAATTCACCACACCGTGAAGTTGGCTCTGTACAGCCAAGATGGAAATCTATGCAAGCGTGTTTCGCATATCTTCTTCGTGTCAAGACCGCCTTGCAAAACCTCTGGGTTCAATACGCTATCAAGGCCGAGTTCCCAGAGTCCCTGAAGATATTGGCGCGAGAAGCCTTCTGGACAAAACTACGGTCAGCGGCTCATCCACTCGAAGCATCATACAAGCTTCAGCGCGACAACAATACGCTGTCCGACTTTGTTGAGATGTACGATAAATTATTGAATGCATTCGCCCAGAATACCAAGTATGACACGGATCTTTTTGGATGCATCTAAAAGCAGCGGTTAAGCCTTGAACAGCCACTCATGCTCGTTGTGTTCTTTCTCCATCTGAATCGGGAGGGATGTGTCGAAAAATTTCGCGGCGAGACCATTGCCGCTGTCACCAAGTTCGTCATCTACTATTGTCGCAAGTTTCTCGATATTGGGCCCGGAACTATTGCCAGCGAGTTTGCCGAGCCCAATGGAGGAAAGCTCACCAAGTCGCACGCAGACGTTTTCAAGAACGTGTTTGATTACTGGAAGCAAGTCGATACCGAGAAGAATAACAGCTCGATACTCGCGAAACTCGCGCTCGTGGTGCTGTCATTAGACGCGAATATCGTCCCGTGTGGGCGTCTGTCCAGTGATCTCGAGATCATTCCCACCCCCACGTGCAACCGCATGTCGTACCAAAAGTCGCTTGCATTTCACCGCATTCGACAGTTCAATTTTGCGCAGAGGAAGAAGAACGAGTGGAGGCTTAAGCCAATCCCGAATCGGATTGTGGGTCCCCGAGCGAACGAGGGGGGAGCCTCGGAAGAACATGAGGAAGTCAACGACGACGTCGGCGCCCCCTAGATCGCCGAACGAACGAGGAAGGAACCTCAGAAGAACAGGAGGAAGTCGACGACGCGGTCGTTGTGGATTGACTCAGCCTTACCGCAGGATCGTTAGGTAGGTTTGCGGGCGTGGAAAATCAACTTGCAGAAGCTTCTTCGAGCCCCCAAATGAGCCTGATCCAGCTTCATGCACTTGTTGTTCATCACAATCTTTCGTGTGCCTGCGTCAAGACCATTGCGAACATCATCTTTGGCTTGATGCTTGACCATTTCAATCACTTTTTTAGCAACAGCGCCCTTTCCTCCAAATACTTTCGCTCCAGCGCACTGGTCGTTTCAAGAGCTTGCTCTCGTTCTCGTTCTAGCTGCGATTCAAGGTCTTTTATCTTTTCCGTAATGTTATCCTTTGAATCCCGGAAGAGTTCAAGCTGATGATGCTCTTCTTGCAGAAAACTTATCTGCTCGGACGCAGCTCCATTTGTTGCAGCAGCTTCGTGAATGAGATTGACACGGAAGACATCAAGTTGTGGCGCAGCATGAACAGCGTGAGCAGGAAACACTCGAGTTTATAGCGTATTTTTAAAAGGAGATTCTCACCAAAGCAAAGCACGAGCGCGACGTCGAGCGTTACCATGGAGAAGTGAATAACGTTAAGACCGGCATGCGATTCCCAAAGCTAACAGTACACACTAATCCGGCACTTCGACAAGTTTCAATCCCTCCCGGTTCATCTCAGCAGGTAGATATACGTCAACTTACCTGGGAATACCGTGAGCGAATCCTTCGTCTCGTATTTGCGGAAATAAATCATTGTCAGAGCTTCGTCAATCTACCAAGCGATAGTTAACAAGAACGTCACGAGTTTGTACCCAAACAATCATGCAATTTAAGTCAGAGAGAAAAAAACAAGTCTCTTAAAGTTTACTTTACCAGGGAACCGCAAAAACTATCTCCTACACCGCCAGCTTTGGATGAGATCAAACAGAGCATTAAAATTGTGGGAAAAAATTCCCAGAAACAAAAAAGACAAAGTACGCGACGGTTCGGTTGTTCCAGAAGCTGAGGAACTAACTTTGTTATGTCGCCAGATCCCAAATACCTCGCGTAAAGAAAATAAGACAACGTATACTGCCAAATTCTGCAAGAGCATCCGACGCCATCAAATATATCATAATACTTTCTCTTTTAATAAATTTCTATTCTGCATTACACCCGTGGTCTTGATAAAAGTATTCGCCTTCGCTTCCAGCTTTCTACCTGCACCAAATGATACGAAGTTAGAACAACGATGCATTCCACAAGAAACCATTGACTCTAACCGGAACCGACATTACCCATTTTTCATCCAGAGAAGCCAAACAATACACTCAGAAGGAAAAAAAAAGCTAAAAACTTGAGTTGGCCACACAAACGACTGAAATTTTAGAAAATTTCTCGTCATATTCGTCTCCACGTCGAGTAGCTTTCGAAATATCGTTCGATGAATTAAAAGCCCAGACGACCGTATATGCAGTCATTGTCATTGTCAGCAAGAGGTACAGTGGAAGACACACATTGCGCCACTTGGAGCGCCACTCGGGTCCAGTGAGTACTTGTATATAAAAGAGGATTAGGAGGGAGAAGTTGGCAAAATGAATAGGTGTGGGCGACCAGTAGAGCAGATAGAGCGTCAGATAGGGCATGATCGACTGGGTCGACATGATGATCCAATAAGAAGCACGCAAACCTGTCCATAATAAGCGCACTTGCAGGAACCATACGCGTGTAAGATGAGCGCGCTTCACGACAAGTATAACAGCGACAGCGTGTGCGACCTTCACGTTGAAGGTATCTACTCACCGGATTTTTAAATTTATAGCTTATCACTTTCTTGAAAAAGACCACAGTAAACCCCAAAATACGTACCCGTGGCGCAGTGCTGGCTACCAGGTGAGGCTGAGCCAGATACACTTTGGCGCTTGAACGTGTCTGACAACTTTTCACGGCAGACAAGGTGGGCATTCCTCGTATCATAATAACGGACCGTGATCTTGCCTGCATGAACGCTGTGGATGCAATCTTCCGTGAGGTGCCGGCATTAGTTTGCCGATGGCACATGAACCAAAATGTGTTGGCGCTAACAGCAAGTGCTGGGTCAGAAACTAAACGAAACGCGCGGTTCGCTCGAACCTAAATATACAATCACCGAGGGGACAGATACATTTATGAAATTTTCAATAAAGCGGTTGATTCACAAACTGAAGGCATCGCGCGGTTCACCTAAATAAACTGTGTCCCGTTTTGGGTGGCTACTTGGAAAGAACTAAGTGGAAGTACAAATCTCGCTTTGAGTGCACATGGATAAATCAATACCCGCGTTTTGGGTACGTTGACATGTCCACCCTAAAGGGAACTCATGAAAATATAAAAAGCTGGTTAAAGACGTCAAAAGGGATTTACTTTACATATTCCAGAAGTGGTGGAAAGACCATGCGGCCGCGGTGCGTTTTAAGGTGACTAGAAATGAAACTCGTGTGCCTCACCCACTCCAACATGAGAGATAATCAGCCGTAGTGCGCGCGGTCTCTATTTGGGCATTAAATAAGACTAATTCCCTTTGGAACGAGGCGGAAAAGGTGGTTCGAAGCGGTATTCGCTCAGGTGTATACTCTGGAACCTACGGGTATATCACGGGCATCCATGAGTCCACGACCTCGTTGCTATTGAAGAAACAAGCGGCATCGATAAACTCCGGCCGGAACATTTCGATTATCACTGGTGGTTACGATTGCAGCCAGAACTGCAGCCACTTCGAATCCTTGAACCACTAACCGTTCAAAAGAAGAGACGACTGGCTGCGTCTTCTAACGTACACGCTCCGGCCATGGATGAAATAGTGATCGGAGGTAGCCGACTCTGAGCGAGAGAGTCGACCGAAAAAATTTGGCTTCAGCACCGCTGGTTCCAGTTTGTCTATGTGGTGGAGCCGATTTCCAAATCCATGACAGAAGTCGTGGGTGGAATCCGGATACCCACTGGCCCGGACGACCAACTATCGGAGGGGGTACTCCGTCGATCCTGATCAGCATCAGAATCAGATGAATCACCACTGTGGTGACTGATCTGATCCTCCCGGTCATGTGGCCGGTCTTCATGCTCGTCAGGATCTATGTTTAACTTCATCTCACCTTGTGTACCCGTCGATCGGGGCTGATTACACTCACTTAGGTGGACTCGGTGATGAAAAGGATGATCTTGATCAGGTCGGAGGGTTTGACCTTCTCGAGACGGGGGTGTCCTCGGGTGGAAATCTTCACCGGAGAACGGGTTGGGGTCGACACTTATTCAGTATCTAGGCACTGATCAGGAAAGTCCGTCTGATCAGGCCAGCCAATGAGAGAGAGATATAACGAAACCAAGAAAATGCGATCAATCCACGATTTTCCACAGTAATCCACAAACGTTATCTCCACAAAACCTTTACCAATATTATTAACGTGTTCCAAACACGTGCGCGTTGCGGGTGAGGTTAGATCACCTAAAAACAAACCCGTCGGGGGCCTTCCGGTAAGCCAAAATGCGTCTAAGCGCGTCTTAACCGGGAAATAGATGAGCAAGAGGGGACTAATCAACCCTGTGCGCCCAATGACCGCACACGTGGCGGAGCGACTCTTTGCTTTAGGGGGAAAATCTAAACCTGTTATTATATATGCAAAGTCCTATACCTGTGTACCATACCTCAACTCATGCCTGACCTTTACTTCGAACCTATTTACTTCGTCGCACGGTTGCGTAACACCCTCTTGCCCATCCTGGCTGCACCTTCAAGCTGACCTGTACCGATTCTGCCCCGATCATGACCCGACTCTTCAGAAGATCTTCAACCCATCCTGATCTTCAACAAACGACCTTGAAACCACTTGAGACCTGCTCTTCAGCACTTGTTCACTTCATATATAGTCCAACCAAACCGAGAACTCACTTGCCCTTGCTTATCAACACTGATCAGAGGCTGATCGGCCCTGATCACGATCGCCATAGTGATCGACCAGGTGATCAGGCCTGATCAGGCCTGATCAGCCCTTGATCACCTCGGGAACGTCCTGGGTCATCATCATTACGACTCCATTCATCTTCCAAACCATACTTCCGATCTTAATACACCGTCAGGACAACCATACCGCACTGATCAGGCCTTGCCACATCATCTTCGGACCAACCAAAGGTTCACATCACTCGTATAACCTGTTAATCCACCTGCCCGATCTTCATTCATCATTTGATCTTCTTTCTCCGGGCATGACAAGCCGATCAGGCTGCAACCTTGTATCATAGCCGGCTTCCACCAATATACCGTTCGGAGATCGGCCGGTCACCCGCCCTTGGTATGCCATGTCAACAATCACCATTTCTTATTATATCCACAAGAACTCCACTTAGTGACTGTGATCATGATCGTGATCGTGATCTTCATCGTCCCGCCAGTGCCTGGGACCGGGCTTAACGACCATACTTGGCTGATTCTTCCACATCGTAAATATCCGTTGGCCACCACCTTTTCTTCTTGCTCGTGATCAACCTTTTCTCACCCATCAACCGTCATATGTTGATGGGTGTTCTATCATCACCAATCATCGGCCATGTGTGGTCCACTTCAGTCCCAATATTTCCCGATCGCTTCACCACAGCCGCCCCTGAGACTAACTGTAGCCGCACAACGACTGCAGTTCGACTCACTCACTTTTGAACTTCCTCTCTGGTGATCACCATGGCCGACGCAAGCCGATCTCCTCTTCCTTCTTCGTCTTCTTCGGCTGCCCGCCCGATCGCTTCTTCGCCCTCCGTCTCCAGCTCGGCTACCCCTGCGATCGCCCCGATCACGACCTCTACGCCGATCACGACCAGCCTCATCCGACCGACGACTGCTCTCGCTTCATATCGGCCGTCTTGGAGTCTTCCTGCTCGACCCTCGTCAGATCGCCTTCTCCGTTCCCTGGAGCAGCTCACTCGGTTGATAGATGGATCGGGCCCATTCACGTTGGGGCCCGTGGAGGCTTGTCGGCTGCGATCGGAACTCCAAAGTGCAATTCCCGAGTTGGTTTCTCTGTACGATACCAACCGGGCACTTACGGCTGAGTTATCCGATCGTCGGATCGCGGCTGATACCTCGGCACGTGATTCCGCTGATCTGGTTACCCAACTGTCGGTTCTCCGGCTAGATCATGATCGGCTTGGCAAAGATCATGACCGGCTTGACCAAGAATTGCGGGACCTGACTGATCGCTTCCAGGGTGTGACGATGGAGCGTGATCAGTTGTCAGCTGACCTCGCTGCTCTTCGACTTTCCAAGCCTTCGGACACCGTCGCCACCTTACAGTCGCTGATCGACACGATGGCCGTCACCATCCGCAATCAGGGTACATCCATCTCATTCACTCCTTTTATAATCCGTATTTGACTCTTCATGTTAACTTTCAGATGAACGTATCGAATCCATGAAGAGTTCGATGGTCGAGATGGTAGATCATCTGCAGCGCATTGATGATCACCGTCTTGACCGTGATCAGCTTCTGCATGACAGGATCCGTACTGCCGAGGATGTAGAGCGTCGGGAGATTGAAACTCGTTATTCGGATGAGCAGGTCCAGCTCTTGACCAAACAGCTGGCTGATTCTCGTATTGGTCGCGCTGATGTACAGAAGAGGCTGGATGAGAGTCGGAAAGTGGCTGAAAATTGCCGGCATGAGCTTAATCTCGCTCGGGTCAAACTTGAGACCCTAGAGCTTGATGATCGTGCCTGGCTTCAGCATAACGCTGACCTGAAGAGTCTCGCGGTACACACCATGGACAGGTGGACCAAAACAGACACCGGTTCAGGATCAGTCCGGACGGCCTTGCAACGACTTCCCGGCCTGATCAGCTCGTTCGCTCCATCTGGCACACCGCCGCAATCTCCTGCGTTTTCCCCGTCTTCGCCCGCGTCCTCCGTCGCTTCCTTACCTGTTCGTAGTGCTGATCAGCCCGTGATCAGCACTTCACAAGCTCCAGCGTCATCTCAATCTCGTCTACCGGCGACTCCGCGACCAGCGCCTTCGGCCTCGAGTTCTGGGAAGCGTAAGCAGACCAGCTCGTCGAAGCAAAGGATGAGTCTCGCCAAGCGATCACGTCTTACGGTTGAATCGGATGACGAATCAACCGATCTGGACGAGAGGACGTTGCCTGCTCTGGCCCGATCGCGCAGCACTGATCGCCGTACGCCAGCACTGAGTTATTCCGGGGTGAATTCGCTGGCTCAGGCCGTCACTTTACTGGAGTCTGATGACGACGATGACGATGATTTCGAGGAGGAACCACCGGCTCAAGCTGATCCTGACATTCCTCCGGCGACCACTGGGGCAGTGATCGCCCCGCCACCTAATTTTACGGGCGTCTTCATTCCTGCAGATCGATCGTCGATCAAAGAAAACGATTACAGCTACGATCCGAACCGACCGTTCATGGATCTGTATGTCGTTATGCAGGGGAGGCCAACTCCCGCTCACATGGCCACACGGAAACCTTGGAGTGATGATCAGGTCTGGGATCTGACGCCTCGGGTTCTCGAAGTGCGGAAGAAAAGCGTCCCTCGCTTGTGGTCCAGCCCGCCAGGCTGGATCTTCCCGATCAGATCGCCGGCACCCAAGGACAAGCAGTGGCAACCAAGGTTGCTGACCAAAAATGCTATCGAACTCATGATCGGTTCGGCACCCTGGGATGTCCTCCTGACACCCATGCCCGGGCTGGCGTTCCCTGATCGCCCTTGGTTTGTCGAGCTACAGGGGCGCTTGGCTTTATATCACCAAGAGCACGTGCAAGCGATATGGGAGGCGACTCACCATTTCCCGATCACGATGGCGATGCGCAAGGACGCGTGGATCGAGCAATACCATCATGCTCGCAAGCGCCGTCGCACCAAAGCCGGGGCTGCTTGGGCCACGATCTGCGATTATGTTGTCGACGGAATTCGGCGCGGCGAGTGTGATCTGGACGTTTTCCTGTTCCCTGGCGTCTTGCATCTAACTGTTCGTCGAGCGGGATCGCCCGGACTCAAGGCTGACGGCGGGGATTGGTATCCCGGTTATGGGCACATAACTCCGGTCGCCACACTGCGTGATTGCTTGCTCTGGACCGATCAGCATGAGCCTTGGCGAAACCAGTTCCGATCGAGTCCCATGGATCATCCAGGATACAAGATTGCTCGCCTGCGCACTAAATATGGTCCATGATCGTCGTGATAACCCACTTTTATTTCGTTCTCCATAATCAATTAATATATCACGACATTCCTTGATGATCTTCTCGTTCCACTTTCGTAAATCTTATTCATGTCTCATTATTACTTCCATCTTGTAGGTCGATCGTTCTCGTGTGTGCAGGTATAATTCTTGAGTAATATATATATGTATATGCATTCGTTTCTTCCAAACCAGTCCAACCGCCCTGATCTCCACTTGCCCGATCATCATATTTGCTGATCAGCCACAATGTGTCAACCCAGGCTATTGAGATTCCTGGTTACCCTCTTCGTGGGTTTGCATCACCTCAAAACGATTCCTTCTCACCCGATCACGTTCGAATTCCCTCAGTAACGCTCCACAATTCAGATCACGCTCGTCTATCCACTCGGGATCGCCGTAACCTTTCCAACGAACCAAATATTCACGGTGGGTCCGGCCAAAACGGGTTTTCTTGCCTGATCGGGTGTCCAAAACCTTCTCCACCTCGAATTCGTTCGGATCCAGCGCTTTTTCCCAACTATCTTCGGGTAAGAGAGCCTCATCAAAATCAAACCTTGGCTGATCACCTCCTGACAGCCTAGTTTTAGGCCGATCAGGGTATTCTCGGACCAGTTTCAACTTTGACAAGTGAACAATCGGGAAAATTCCATAATCAGTACCCGCGGTAATCAGTCGAGCGGCATGATCACCGATTAGTTCGGCTACGCGGAACGGTCCATGCCATAAATGTGCTAATTTCTTGGCATATCCCTCTTTCACACGATCCAAGTAAAGCCAAACTCTTGATCCTGGCTCGATATTATGCGAATCGGCCTGATCATTGTTCCGATCAGCTCTTTCTTGGATGGCCCTTCGTAATCGTTCGTTAACTTGTTCCCGCGCATGTTGGTAGTGACGTTGGAGTCCCATGCGCCATCGACGAGCTTCGCGATCTCGACCTCGTGTGCAACCAACAGGGATCACTGACTCGATGGTAGATCGGGGGTCCCAACCATATGCCAGATAGAATGGGGTATCTCCCCTGATCCGATCAAACGAAGAATTCAAAGCAAACACCAGTCTATTCATCCCAATCTTGTTGCGCGGAGTCTGCGACATACATCTTAATAGCCCTGGTCAACGTTTGTACCATCCGCTCGGCTTTACCATTCGCCTGTGGACGGTACGCCATGGTCGCGCTCTGTTTCTGGCCAAGCATCTGATTAAAAGATCGGAACACTTCGGCCATAAAACCTGGTTCACGATCATGCCTGATCACTTCACTGGCTCCAAACCGTCGGAACACACATTCTTCGTAACTGCAAGCGACTTGTTGAGCCGTTCGAGTAGATCCTGCTTTCGCGATCACCAATCCCGTGAACAGATCAGTCCAGATCAGCAACTCGGTATTGCCCTTGAACGATTTTGGGAGGGACGGTATGTGATCCATCGCAATCACTTGGAAAGGGTAGGTCGCCTGGATATTCCCAGGTGATCTTCCCCGGATATTTGGCATACCTTTTCCAGTTTCGCAATCCGTACATGTTCCAACAAACTTTTGTATACTTCGATATAATCCTCTCCAATGGAAATGTTTACGGATCCTGTGGTACGTTCGTCCTACGCCCTGGTAGCCACCCTCCAAACTGACATGATAATGGTGGAAGATATCAGCTTGTAAAGTCTCCGGGATCACGAGTCTAGCCGATCGATCCAAATCCGCATCGGCCTGATCAGCTGATACATAATAAAACAATAGATCATTTTCGTCGATCTCGTAGTTAAACGCGATCTTGGCACAATCTTTTGCCTCACTCTGCCTCAGCTTCTCCAGATCACCCTTTAAAAACGCCTTCAAATCACCGATCCATTTTCCTCGTCTTGAGC
>MIQA02006380.1:0-11033 GCA_001887855.2 Sclerospora graminicola
TACGCTGCAGTAGAGCCCCCGCCAGTGGAAATGTACCTTATTCTTGTGATATGTCTAGCCGATGCCTTGATGTCCTCCATCTAAGCTCACGCGATAGTGATGGAGGATATCCGGCTGTAGGGTAGTGGGTACGACTAGCCGAGCGGATTTTTCCCTCTCGATCTCCGGCTGGTCAGCGTCTCGGTAGAAAAACAGTAACCCGTTTTCATCCACTCTGTAATCCGGGGCCATCTTGAAGCATTCTTTAGCTTGTTCGGCTGTCAGTTTATCCACTTCCCTTTTAAGGTATGCCTTGAGATCCACTATCCACTCTTTCTCGTCCTGCGCTTGGAGAATCCGCTCTACTCGTAACTGTTGCACTATCCCTTCGCTCAATGCTTTCGGAGATAGTGAGCCAGCGGCTGAAGAACGGCGCTTCTGCGACCGGGTGACGGCGCTCAGCTGGATTACCTCTTCCGTGTTGGTCGGATGGATATTTTCAGGCAGCCGATTGATCTCCGTCAAATCTGATAACAGAGCTGGATCGGAAACCATTACCCCGACTTGGTCACGCATGGCCAACGTAGCCAAGTGATCTGCGCTCTTGTGGTGGAGCCGATTTCAAAATCCATGACCGAAGTCGTGGGTGGAATCCGGATACCCACTGGCCCGGACGACCAACTATCGGAGGGGGTACTCCGTCGATCCTGATCAGCATCCGAATCAGATGAATCACCACTGTGGTGACTGATCTGATCCTCCCGGTCATCTGGCGGTCTTCATGCTCGTCAGGATCTATGTTTAACTTCATCTCACCTTGTGTACCCGTCGATCGGGGGTGGTTACACTCACTTAGGTGGACTCGGTGACGAAAAGGATGATCTTGATCAGGTCGGAGGGTTTGACCTTCTCGAGACGGGGGGTGTCCTCGGGTGGAAATCTTCACCGGAGAACGGGTTGGGGTCGATATTTAATCAGTATCTAGGCACTGATCAGGAAAGTTCGTCTGATCAGGCCAGCCAATGAGAGAGAGATATAACGAAACCAAGAAAGCGCGATCAATCCACGATCTTCCACAGTAATCCACAAACGTTATCTCCACAAAACCTTTACCAATATTATTAACGTGTTCCAAACACGTGCGCGTTGCGGGTGAGGTTCGATCACCTAAAACAAACCCGTCGGGGGCCTTCCGGTAAGCCAAAATGCGTCTAGGCGCGTCTTAACCGGGAATCAGTTGAGCAAGAGGGGACTAATCAACCCTGTGCTCCCAATGACCGCACACGTGGCGGAGCGACTCTTTGCTTTAGGGGAAAAATCTAAACCTGTTATTATATATGCAATGTCCTATACCTGTGTACCATACATCAACTCATGCCTGACCTTTACTTCGAACCTATTTACTTCGCCGCACGGTTGCGTAACACCCTCTTGCCCATCCTGGCTGCACCTTCAAGCTGATCTGTACCGCTTCTGCCCTGATCACGACCCGACTCTTCAAAAGATCTTCAACCCATCCTGATCTTCAACAAAATGACCTTGAAACCACTTGAGACCATCTCTTCAGCACTTGTTCACTTCGTATATAGTCCGACCAAACCGAGAACTTACTTGCCCTTGCATCTGAACGCTGATCAGAGGCTGATCAGCCCTGATCACGATCGGCATAGTGATCAAGCGAGTGATCAGGTGGTGATCAGGCCGATCATCCCTTGATCATCTCGGGAACGCTCTGGGTCATCATCATCACGACTCAATTCATCTTCTAAGCCATACTTCCGACCTTTATACCCCGTCAGGACAACCGTATAACACCGATCTCGGCTGATCAGGCCTGATCAGGCCTTGCCACGTCGTCTTCGGACAAACCATATGTTATCATCACTCACACAACCTGTTACTCCACATGCCCGACTTCATTCCACTTCTAATCTTCATTGCTCGGGCATAATAAGCTGATCAGGCCGTAACTTCGTGTCATGATCAGCTTCAACCACTGTACCATTCATAGATCGGCTGGACGACTGCCCTTGACACGTCATGTCAACAGTTGCTCATCTCATATTACATCCACGGGAACTCCACTTAGTAACTGTAATAACGATCGTGATCGTGATCTCCATCGTTCCATCAGTGTCTGGGACTGGGCTTAACGACAGTACTTGGCTGATTTCTTCACATCGTGAATATCCGTTGTCCGCCACCTTTTCTTCTTAACCGTGATCAACCTTTTCCCACCCATCAACCGTCATATGTTGATGGGTGTTCTATCGTCACCAATCAACGGCCATGAGTGGTCCACTTCAGTCCCAATATTTTCCGATCGCTTTACCACACTCTTATTCCAGTCCCGTTTGACAAGTAACAGCTCATGTTCCGGCCATTTCCGCAGGGCGGACATAACCCGATCGTTCAACAGTCTCAGCCGGGGAGCCTTGCAATCTATCTCTCCTGTGATTTGCCGGATCACCAGATTGGAATCACCACATATGATGATCCGCCCCTGTGTCCGGCCAGCCAGCAGATCTAGGCAAAGTAAAAGTCCTCTGTACTCCGCTTCGTTCACAGTTATGCCAGGCGTGAAATCCGAGGCGGCCGTGACCCCTTTCCATTCGGGCGACTTCCACACAATAGCACTATAGGCCCCGACTCCCTTATTTACACTCGACGACCCGTCAAAACTCAAAACTATTAGCTCCTCCGTGGGTCCAACTGTTGGCGGCGGTAATCTGACGGATTGTCGAGGCTGCTTCCGAGGCGCTGTCAGTGCTTCTGTGGTGAAGCGACTTATGAAACAATGCAAGGTACTTCCCAAAGGGCGCATTCTGATTGGCGGAAATACGGACCAAGAGTGTGGGCGCTGGATAGTCGCCGCCGAGGAAGTCTACAAGCGGCCAGGCGGCGCCCGGCTGGAAATCAAGTCGGCGGACCTGACAAGGGGCGTGGATAGTCGGACAGGCGGGCTGAGCAGACGGGAGGACTATGGATGTTTGACGGCCGAGGCGCGGATGGCGGACGGCCGAGACGTTGGATTGTTTGTAAGGATTGAGTGAAGGGAGCCTGAAAGAAGAAGATTGTTCTGGTGGATGGAGCAGGCACCCGGGTCGTATGAGAAGCTGCCAAGGAACTGCTAGCGTCAGCGGCCGAGGGGCGCGGATGGGTGGCTATCCGGCTGAGCCGGCCAGGTACAATGTACCATTCGGACTGGTACCAGATGGATTCGGTGTACCGGCCGGGTTGGTACTATTTGGGGTTGGTGTACCGGCCGGGCGGGTACACAAAGTCGGAGTTAGCCGGGTTGCGTTGGGTAAGGTACATGACTGGTCAGCCGTGTTATTTGAGGTAGGTTACACAAAGGGAGTATTGGATATAGGATAAATCAGTATACGTTTCGCTTTCTTAGACGCAAGTCGCTTTTATTGGTTCACGGCAGAGGGCTAACAAGGTCCCCTCTTGCTGTTATTGGTTTGCCCGGGGAAGGTTAAGTTAACCCACCGGAAGTCCCCTGACCGGGAGTCGCGGCGACTTCGTATACTCACCTCAAGTCGCCCGTGTTTTGAACACGGTATTAAGTATTGGGAAGTGGTGACATTTTGGCCTTCTGTGGAAGAGTGTGGAGTTGTATCTGCCTCATATACACATTTGGATTCGCCCTTCATTGTTATTGGTTTAGCTGGCCGATTGATTATTCTCGGTCCAGCCGGCACTATACAAACTTCAAGTGTCTTATTGGTTTAGCTGGCCGATCGACTATTCTCGGCCCAGCCGGCACTATACAAAGTTCAAGTGTATTGCCAGACGAGCTCCCCGGTGACGATTTCCGCCCAGGAGCTACCCCTAGTCCTAACCCTCATCTCCCTATTGGACGGATCTACACTTTTCGCCCTAGGGTCCACCAGGAGAGCTAACCACCCAGTACTGACGGGTACACAAGGTGAGCTTTCAACATGCAACATTCGAGCAGTCGCGATCAAGCGGATGGAAGCGACCGATCCAGCCGGCCGGAAGCCGGATCGGATCATGACTCGGATGGACGGAGTACCCCCTCCGGTAGTCAGTCGTCTGGGACCCCCGTGGGTGTTCGCGTCTCAGGAAGATTTTCTGAGAGCGACTACACCACAATGGTGCGCGTGCCCGGATCTCTTGGTGACCCTGGATATCACCGCGAGTCCCTAGCGGGCGAAAGACCTAAACCTGTCAAATTTGTTGACGATGTTGTGTCGGGTGCATTGGGGGAAGGCATATCGCCCCCAATGCTGCTGAAGATGGAAGGATGCGATGGTCGCCTCGGATTGGGGGAGTTCGAGGTTGACATTAAAGAAGAAGTTACTCCCCTAGAGGCTCCGCCGGGGGCGGATTACGGTACTACTTACTGCAGTGCCGGCCGCTACACGGATGGAGCCGGATCGGACTATGGTGCAAGTCGCCATAGTCCGAGGAAGGATCATGGTTCCGACCATGATCCTAACGAACAAATGCATATTATGGATATAAAAGAAAAAATCAAGGAAGAAAAAGCGGAAGTCGGATACGACCGGAGTGGGAAGCCGGCCGGATCGGGACCAAGTCGCGATCTGGCCCCCCTACCCCTAAAGAAACCGGATTGGCAGGAATTGGATTATCCGACCTACAAAGACAAACCGCGTTTCGAAGAGGAAGAAGAGAAGCAGGACGGCCTATCGACGGATATAGATTTGGAGCGTGCTTTCCATCTTCACGAGTTGGGGCAATTCTTGCGGACGGATAAGGTGCTGAAAATAACACGGCCGAAGATCATAGGCGGATTGAAAGGTCCCGTCTCTC
Organism: Sclerospora graminicola; assembly: GCA_001887855.2. Lineage (NCBI taxonomy): Eukaryota > Oomycota > Peronosporomycetes > Peronosporales > Peronosporaceae > Sclerospora > Sclerospora graminicola. The sequence goes on from MIQA02006380.1 coordinate 4,783, forward strand.
CCCCAACTCTCTCAGACGGCCACGTGTCCCTCATTAGAGGACTATTCGACCAACTCAAACAAGCCGGCATCAACACCGGCGTGTTTGATCCGAACGAGTTGTTTGATCTGAAGATGGACAAGTTGAAGGAGGCGTCCAGCGCCCTGCACGACCACTTGGTACCGCTAGTGGGTTGCTCACCGCCGTCGAAAAAGATGACAGCTACGACTGGAGTGGCGCCGTCCACGCCGCCGGCGACAAGCAAACCGGCCGGGATACACTCAGGCTCTTCGCAGTATGAGTCTGCCCCTTCGGAAGCGGACTCATCTGATTCATCGGTGGGTATCACCCGCATGACGCTTGGCCCAAGGGGAGCAGCGCGTGTGGCGACAGCCATGAGACTTGGAGGACGCGAGGATCCGGATACGCCCGAGCGGAAGAACGCCGGCCAGCACAGCGTACAGGCCTGGCGGACAGCGACGGCGGATCCAGAACCGAAGGAGGAAGACGAAGACGCGGATGGGCGGATCAAAAAGGAATGTCGATCTGGCAGCCCGGCCGCCCCCTAAGTCACCCCCCAGGAGAGCCCTCAGGTGCCGGATCACCTGCAAAACATGTTTTCGGCGATGATGGAGCGATATTTGGAAGAGCAACGTCGGCTGAGCGCCAGCCGCGGCAGTCCGAAGTCACCGGACCAGCCAGCCCGTCGTGGAACGCAGGCCCCCGGACCAGTCCAGTACTATGCGAGGGAGCCGAGTGACGAAGACATGGAGTCGGTGCATTCCAAGCAGAGTGAACCCCATGCCGCCCCGCCGAGCCGCCAGACAGGTCGCCGGACAGGACGTCGGCCAACGAACAGGAAGCTGTCTCTCAGCGACGTGGATATGGAATCCGTCAAGTCGGCCAAGTACCATTACGATCCGGATGATTTGGATCTGGGGATGGCCCGCCGAGCCCATATGGCCTCGGCCCAAGCGTTTGACGCGGATTCGGGAGCGATCACGAGGGTGCGAATGTCGGCCACGTTCGAGCTGAAAGACTTCACCGGACGCGACACGGCCGAGGACCAGGCCCGAGGATGGCTGAGCAAGACGAAGTCGGCATTTCTCAGAGACCGGACGTCGGACTATGAGAAATGCCTGATCTTCGGGGATTTGATGAAAGGTCCAGCGAAAAACTGGATCCAACAGCTCAGCCGGGAAACCCGAGAAAACTGGAGGGGATTGGCCGGTGCGTTCGAAGAACAATACTGCGGAGCTGGAACATCGGCGGCGCGTCAATATTTCCACACCAAGAAACGGGCGGATGAGACCCCTCTGGAGTATCTCCATCGCTTAAATGTCGCTGGCATAAGGGCGGATATCCCGGCTAAAGAAGATGCCAGCCGGTTGGAGGCCGCTCGTGAACATGTGGAGCATTTTATCAGCACGTTGGACGATCGGGAGCTGGTAGACCAGCTGGCGTTACTGCGATTGAAGAATACCACGGAGCTGGAATTGACGTTGCACACATACCTAAGAGCGAAGAAGCGAGGCCCCAAGGCGGCAGTTGGAACTGGCCGTTTCAAGTCCCGATTTAACGCGGATCAAGAAAGCCGACCGCCATCTACCAGGACGGCCCGAGCCGTCCGCATGGTCGCCCGAGAGTCAGACGCGACCAGCTCGGAAGAGGAGTATCAGCGATCCGGGGGCGAGTCTGAGGAGGAACAGTATCGGTACTTTTTCTCGGCAGAAGCCAGTCAGCCGTCCAGGCTGCCAGCCGGGTCCGGTCAGTCGAAGAGTTTTCCGGCTCGAGCTGACCAGGATTACCCCAGGCGCAAGTGCACCCACTGTGGGTCCATCAAGCATGACGACCGGAGCTGTTGGAAGCGGCTGACGTGCAAGAAGTGGGAGAGGAAGGGACACCCGGCGGAACACTGCCTGTTCACGTGTAAGACTTGCGGGGAGGTGCATGAGGCGGGACTGTGCCCAATTGAAGAATTCTACAACCTGTTGAAGAAGTGGTACGTCCCGACCAAGCATGCTGGAATGCTGCCGCCCGGAGTGGAAAAGATGCTAAACTAGATCACTCGCCAGGTTGGAATCTGGTTCGAGCCAAGCGGTCTAGTGTCAGTATCTATGCATATGTCGGTAAAGAGGATAATCAAGAAGCAAAGCAAAGGATAACCGACAGTACATGTAAGTTTGACGATTACGTCACCCGGTCCCCGGCCGGTACGGCTGACCCCTTCCTGGTGAGCAGTATACGGACGGATAAGTATTCCCGGTCTGAAGTGCGAATGGAATTAAATCTGTTACCTGGCGAGTCGCGAGGTTATTGGAAGTATCACTCGCCGGATAAATGGTTCAAGCAGGCCAAGGCGGATTGGAAAATCAATAACCAGAAAGCTACCATGCTGTTCGACTCTGGCGCGGAAGTGTCTATCGTAGACACCACCTTTGCTCGTAAGGTGGGGTGTGAGATAGACGAGACGAAGCGGCAGGAATGTATCGGCATTGGAGAAAGTTCATACATGACCCAAGGAAGGACAAGAGTTAAGATTACGTTGGCTGGGTCTTTGGTGTATTACTTTACCGCCTGGGTAGGTAAGCTGGCTGGGCAGGATGCAATTCTGGGTATGGACTTTATGGTCCCAGCCGGCATACGATTGGATTTATCGCATGGAACATTGACGTTGCCGGATGAAGTACAGATCCAGCTGACCGGCCGGCGGCCCTTATATGGTGCCCACGTCCAGTTCCTCAAGTTAGGTCAGTTTGTAACGGTGCCAGTGGGAAAAGCGGTGGAAGTAATGGTACGACCACACGACAGGCGGAGCAAGTTATGGCTGACAAGGGGCGAGTGCTGGGTACCCTCGTTTGTTAAAGGGGGTGGTCATCTCAACTTCATAAGCGTGACCAACATCTCTGAAAAGCCCCTCACCTTGCATGAAGATGTGATTATTGAAATGTGGCTGGCCGAGGATAAAGTGCCCCGCCGGCCGGGCTATGTCACTATTGGTTCAAGACGCTATATTGAGTGGCAAAACCTGGCTTTTCAGGCAACCACCGATCTGGTCAGCGAAGAGGAAGAATTAGAAGAGGACCAGACTCCGATGGTGGATAAACCTGAGTACCGGACCCCTTCTAAAATATTGACGCGGAGCCGGCCGTCGCCGGATCCGGCTGAATGTATTGGCCGAAGCTACGCCCCGATCGCGGAACTGGTTTTGCCCACTCAGAGGGAGACGGACAAACGACAGGGTCGGGAGAAAGGACCAAGCAGAGTTGCATATGCGGTCAACCCCGATGACAGTTGGTTTGACGACCGAAGTGAAGGCGGATCGGCCCAGCCGGCCGAGCAGAATTCGGAAATAGCCGAAGGCGGATCGGCCCAGCCGGCCGAGCAGAATTCGGAATTAGCCGAAGGCGGATCGGCCCAGCCGGCCGAGCGGAATTCGGAAATAGCCGAAGGCGGATCGGCCCAGCCGGCCGATCAAGATCCCGAAGCAGCCGAAGCCGATCAAGTCTGCATTCATGAAGGGGGCGAGCTATACGTTGAAGGCATGGAAGATCAGATGGCGGTGCTACCTGAGGTGACTCCCTGCCCCCCAGCGGTCACTATCGACGATCTACAAGTGGGAGACCCGGATGTGAACACCCCGGAGGAGATCAGCAGATTGAAGGATATTATATGGAAAATACGACATCTGTTGATCGGACCAGGGAACGCACTTCCTCCGGGCGCCCATGGGGCGGTATGTGATATTGATGTGGGAGGTGCCAAGCCGGTAGCACAGAGATGCCGAAGAGTCGCTCCCCAATATCGGGAAAAGCTGTCAGAGCTTATCAAGGGTTTGCTGGCCACCAAGATAATTCAGCCGTCCACCTCGCCATGGGCCTCGCCCATTGTAATTATTATCAAGAAGAATGGGGTGGATATAAGGTTGTGCATTGACTACCGGCTGGTGAACCGGCTGACTAAGCTGATGATTTACCCGATGCCGCTGATAAACGACCTGCTGGAGGACTTGGATAAAGTTTTGTGGTATTGCTCATTGGACATGGCCAGTGGATTCTGGGTGGTCTCTATGACCGATCGTGCACGGGAGATCTCTGCATTTGTGACGCCTTTCGGGTTGTTCGAGTGGAACCGGATGCCGTTCGGTCTGAAGAATGCCCCGCAGATTTATCAACGACTGATAGATAACGCGCTGTATGGACACTTCAAGATCAAGGCGGATCAAGATCCGGCTCTGGTCGGAGATGTGTTCACCGAAGGCGACCCGGACCCCGACCAAAAACCTTCAGTTTTGGGGCGGCGGTCTTACATTGATGACATTCTCGTTACGGCAACTACCTGGGATTTACTGTGTGACAAAGTGGAAAAGTTGATGATTACGTGTGAAAAGTGGAATCTTTCGATTAGTGTGGTTAAGAGTTTCTGGGGAAAGACTAAGGTGACCTATTTGGGTCATCAAGTGTCGATTGCCGGATTGGAGGCTAACCCGAAGGATTTGGAGTCCTTGAGTAATCTGCCTTTCCCGCGATCCCTAACGGCTATGCAATCCTTTTTGGGCAGCCTGAATTATTACAGTCGGTTCATCGAGGATTTTGCAGTCTATGCGGCGGTCTTGTATGAGTTGCGGGAGGTGGATTACCATAAGCTGAGAGAGCAGGATAGGCAAGCGGAGACGCAAGCCGGGCCGGCAATATCAACCAATGAGAAGGCGCCCTTTTCGGTTATTTCAGCCAATGGGGAAGCGCCCTTTTCCGCCCAGACAAGCGGCCGGCCGCCGGACCCCGGCGCGGCCGGCCCGGACGACCACATGACCCGAGCGATGGTGGCCTTTGGTATGTTAAAAGCGAAGATGGCGACCACACCGGTCCTGAAACATTTCGATGTTAATAAGACTCCGGTGGTCATCATCTACGCTAACAAATGGGCCATCTCGGCCGCTCTCGTGCAAGAGCATGACGGAGTGTACTGTCCCGTGACCTTCACCAGCCGGACCCTGAAAGTTCATGAAGTTAATTACGGATTGGTGGATAAAGAAGTTCTGGCTCGATTGCGGATCTTGGATGTGTGTTATACAATCCTGGTGTCTCGGCCTATCAAAGTACTATCTAGACGGTCGACCCTATCATGGCTCCTGACGGCGAATGGAATTGACGGTCGGCTGGGGAGATGGGCGGCTCTGTTGTCTCAGTGGTCCCTCGAAGTGATTAAGTGTACTAAAGGGGAAGAGGAAATACTGGCACACTGGCTGCCAGCATTACCCCCCGGGCAGAAGTGGAGGAAGCACTGATAGCGATCGCACCTCGGAAGCAGCCTCGACAAACTATCGTATTGCCGCCACCAACAGTGGGACCCACGGAGGAACTAATGGTTTTGAGTTTTGATGGGTCGGCGAGTGTAAAGAAAGGGGTCGGGGCCTATAGTGCCATTTTGTGGAAGCTGCCCGAATGGAAGGCGATCGCGGCCGCCTCGGATTTCACGCCTGGCATAACGGTGAACGAAGCGGAGTATAGAGGACTGCTGCTTTCCCTAGATCGGTTGGCTGGCCGGACACAGGGGCGGATCATCATATGCGGTGATTCCAGCCTAGTGATCCGGCAAATCACAGGAGAGATAGACTGTAAGGCGCCACGGCTGAGACTGCTGAACGATCGGGTCATGTCCACCCTGCGGAAATGGCCGGAACATGAACTGTTACATGTCAAACGAGAGTGGAACAACAGCGCAGACCATCTGGCCACCTTGGCCATGCGAGATCAGACCGGTCTCACCGTTTCAGATCCAGGATTGTTGGACGAATTGGCGGAGATGAACAAACTATCGGAGATAATCAAACCGGCCGCTAGAGACGAGGGCCCCTCGCCCGAATCCAGCCGTCCTGTGGAAGAGGAATATAGCGACCGCGACTGGGAACAGGGCGTCCACGCCCGATCGGACCAAGAAGTGCCCTGCAGCAATAAAAGGTCCCTCTAGGCGGACCCCCGAGCAGGCCTGGCGAGACTAACCACGGTTAGTAGTCAACAGTATATGTTTGGAGTAAGAGCGGAAGAGGAACGGAGGGATATATTAAAAAAGGAAAACTGAGAGAAATAGAAGAATTAAAGCAAGCCCGACTACTCATCCCCGTCGATGTAACCCTAGACTCCGTCGATGACTATACTTGCCTTGGAGCCGAGTCACCCGAAGCCCAGAGTGGTCGGAGGGCCGTACGCGGTATTGATTGCGCCAAGGATCTTGCTGGTCAATGGCCGCCAAAGATTGGGAAAGAGAGGTGG
>MIQA02006381.1:0-35350 GCA_001887855.2 Sclerospora graminicola
TTTTGTATACCGTACATCAAATAGCCTGACCGACCTGGATAGCCACACTTCGACCTCAACAAGAGCTGTCCGCCGACTTCGATTCCCCCCTAGCGACCACGCATCCACCTTCGACGTCCCATCTGGCTTATATAGGAGCATAGCTTTCCTCAGAGCCCTTCATAAGTCCATATCATAGCCAATCCGCCCCTTGGCCACCTATAGCCACCACGACAGTCATTCATCTCCACCTGGTCTGGATGACCAACTTCAGGCTGACCGGGTTCCGAGCCTCCGTATCACCTTGATTCCATGCCTTGCATCGATCCGTCGCTTATGATACCCCTGGACATCTCGGGCAGCTATCATCCCGCATCCGCCCCTTGACCAGCAATTAACGCCAATCAGAAGGCAGCCTCGACCAAGTGTATTTCACACCCGGTCGTTAATTGGTTCCGTAGTCGCTACACCACAGTTGAGTCGAATCCGAATGTAGTTATGTTGCTGGATGCAGTGGAGGTTAATCAAGCTTCCAGGAATGATATTGCAGAAATACCCAAGATTCTCGATCAAAAGCGGACCATGTTTGAGTCAATGATGGAACGTTTCTTACAGGCACAACGTGGGTCGAAGCAACATGTACCTAATTAGGAACCACCATTGCAGCACCGACCGGGTTACGGCCGCTCAAGAAAGCCAGCTTTAACATTTAGTCAGGAGATCCGATCAAATGGCCTCATATATGTGGTGAGTTTGAGGCAGGGTATTGCAACTTGAGTGTATCGATCGCAAGGCAATACTACTACATCAAGAATAGGTCCGATGGGACTCCGATTGAGTACTTATATAGTTTGAACGTGGGTGGTCTAAGGACAACTAGGCCCATCAATGACCCCAAGAATGTGAACAAGGCTCGTGAACACGTTGAACATTTCATTAGTACTGTGGATTATCGTGAGCAGGCCGACATTTGACGCTTTCTTGATTCAAAACGGCCGCAAAAATGGATCCGAATCTGCGGACGTTGCAACCTGCCAAGGGTCGAGAGCCAAAGGTCGAGGAAGAGTCCAACTGATATAAATCGAAACCCCATTCTGACAATGTCAAGCCGCTTGCGTCCTGGCCAGCGACAGATGATTTATAGAACTCAATGCAGGTGGTGTAGGCGGTGTCAAGCGCGGTGCTGTAGGGTCTAGTTTATTTGACTGTTGGACCCGACTCTATCCGACTTCGAATTTTTGTCCACGTGTGGAGACTCGAATTTGCCATCTCCCGGCGCCGGGTGAGAGCCTTATCCACTGCACCAACTGAGGTCGGTATCCCGACCGGCAAGAGCGGTCAGAATGATCGTGGTCGAGTCGAATAGTACCGGTTCCGAGGTAGAAAGTGGCCGAACGAGTATGAGTTCTGACAGACTAAGTTTCCAACCTGGCGAGAGATCTAGTTTAACATCTTTTTGACCTCAGGTGGAAGCATTCCGCTGAGCTTGGCCGGCACGTTCCACTTCCGCATCTGGTTGAATAATTTCCCGATCGGGAACGCACCCGCCTCATTAATTTTTGACAAGTCTTACACAATAAATTACTGATCAGAGAATGACCCTTCCGGTCGCATGTTCCACATATCATTCGTTTGCAGCAATCACGAACGTTATTGTTGGTCGACCCGCAGACAACCCATTTCCGACGGGTTGGTCCCGATCGGGCTGGTTACCACTTTCTTTTCAGCCATTAGCATCTGGGACGTTGATCTTGTTCGGGGGCACAAGCTTCGCGCCATTAAAATATATGACGATATTGTTCTTGGGCCAACGGTCTACGTTAAAGCATCGATGCATACATCTGTAACAGAGAAAGTACAAGGAAAAAGTGATAGCCAACAATATATATTCATTTTCAAATTATGCCGATCGTGCAAATCCATAGTTTGAGAGTGGACGATTTTTACCGATCAAAGGTCATTGTGGAGCTGGTTCTAGTGCCTGGTAAATCCCGCGGATATTGATGGTATCACTCTCCGACAAGTGATTTTAATAGGCGAATGCCAAGGGAAAGATTAAAAAATGAATGGGTCGCCATGTTAATTGACTCAGGGGCAGAAGTCTCCATTCTCGGTCCGCCTTTAGTCGTAAGGTTGGATGTCGCATGGACGATACTCAGAGGCAAAAATGTGTCGGAATCGGAGAGAGTTCCTTCATGTGGAAGGCCAATCACGTGTCAAGATCCACTTGATGGATTCCCCGGTTTACGATTTCAATGCCTGGGTCGGCTGACTATTAACAACATACTGGGTATAGATTTTATGGACCTGGCAAGTATACATTTTTTTTCATTGGACCCTGACCCTGCCAGACAAAGTACAGATACATTTATCTGGTCGGCGTTGGTTGTACAGTGTACGTATACAAATGGTGAAGATGGGTCAGAATGAAATTATTTCGCTCGCCCAATTAGTGGATGTGATGATCCGAGTTGCTGACCGGCAACTGAATGAATTATGGTTGACTTGTGGCAAACGGTTGGTCTTGTCTTTAACAAAGGGATGGACAAATCGAGTTATATTCGAATTATAAATATTTACGATCAGTCAATGATCGTACACAATGACGATAATGAGCATTTTCCTAATGATTACTGACCGAGGAGATGTGGGGGTCAAACCCGATCGGGTGAAGAAGGCCAAAGAAAAAGATCCGCTGCGATAAACAAAAATGAAATGGAATTGGAAGCGTATCGGAAGACGGTGGTCGGTCTATGTTGCCCCCAGGACAGACTCGAAGAAATAGACCCAGTGGATGACCAAGTCTGCATCCACGAAGGCGGCAACCCGTACAAAAACAAATTAGAAAAGGGCGCTTTCCTCAATTTGTTTTGTGTGAGGATCACACCCACTACCTCTGACATTACCAAGTTGGTGCTTATCCACTGCACTATTTGAAAGGAAAAGGAAAGGGACGGAAATGGCCCTTTTCTAATAACAATCAACAAATTTAGGATGGACACACATTAACTGGAAAGTAGCTCAAGCCAGCAGAGAGGTAGTTACTTGTTCGAAGACAGGTCAAGACAGAGGTAATGGGTTCGATCCTCACCAAGTACCCAACGATATGGAAAATCATATGGCTGTTCTGTGGGGTTTGTTAGAGGACCTACAGATCCGGGACGACAATACTCCTGAATAGATTGACGAGCTTAAGTAAAACATTTGGAAGAGGCTGTATTGTTGACAAGAAAAGACAATAAGCTACCTACTGCCGCGAAAGCAAATGTTTGTGACATTTGTGTGGGGAGGCGCTAGATTGATTGTGGTGTAGTCGATCTCGGAATTTCTTTCCGAGGCTCAAACACCCACGTGAGGCCCTGATGGCGACTGTCGGAAACGTACCCGTCCATCCATATAATGATCCGGGTCGGCATCGAGCTGACCCGACAGGCTTGGCTGTGACGGCTAGGATGATACATCTTTAAAATTTCAACTTGTGTACCCGTCAGCACTGGCAATTAACTCTCCTGGTGGACTCTTGGACGAAAGTTTAAGATTCGCTTTAAGGGCAGCGGTCCTGTACTGCCTTCGAATACTGAAGAGATTGTAAAAGGCGAGATGGCAAACCCAGTGACTTCAGATGAAGATCAGCTTTGCGGAGATGGTGGTTCAGAAAGAACCGAGGGTGACCTTTATGTGATACGGGTCAGCTCTTTGAATGATTGATGGAAACTCCCCAGGATAAGATCGTCGAGGCTCCGGAGATGGATAGTGTCGCCGACCTCGAGGAGACCCCTATTGCGGAAGAGAATGGATTGGCTGGAAGTAATGCTGAAGCTGACTAGGTCTGCATTCATGAAGAGGGAAATGTCGACGGTATGGAGGACCAGATGACAGTGTTGCCCAAGGTGACACTCTGTCCCCCTGAGGTGACCATGGAGGATTTGCAAGTGGGTGCCCAGAGTGAATGCCCAGAAGATATCAGCAGGTTGAAAGTCATCATATAGAGAAGGCAACATCGCTTGATCGAGCAGGGTAATGCGCTACCCTTCCAGGATGCCCATGGGAAGTATGCGATATTGACGTCGGGAAAGCAAACCAATAGCTCAGTGGTGGCGATGGGTTGCACCCCAGTACCAGGGAAAAAATTGTCCGAGGCTATCAAAGGCCTGTTAGCAATCAAGATCATCCAGCCACCACCTCGCCATGGGCCTCGCCGATCATACTTTTAAAAAAAACGGGGTTGATATACGGCAGTGTATCGACTATCGGTTGGTGAATCGACCAAATAAGTTGATGTTTTTCGGTTGCTGCTGATTAATGATCTACTGGAGGATCTGACAAACTTTTGTGGTTCTGCTCGCTGGTTATGGATAGTGGATTTTCGGTAGTATCCATGACTGACGGGGCTTGGCAGATTTCCTGTTTTGTCACTTCTTTCGGGTTGCTCGATTGAAACCGGATGACATTCGGCTTCAAATTGCCCCGTAGATATACAAGCGTCTATTTGACTATGCAGGATTAAGGCAAACCACGCCCCTGTCCTGGTTTGGAGATGTGTTTGCCGAAGGTGACCGGGGCCCCGACCGTAAGCTCTCGGCTTTTGGGCAGCGGTCTTACATTGATGAGATTCTCGTGACAACTACTTCGTGGAACTTGTTGTGTAAAAACGTTAAGCAATTATTGGTTACGGGTGAAAAGTAGAATTTATCGATCAGTGTGGTGACAATTTTCTAAAGACTAAGGTGACCTATTTGGGTCACCATGTTTCGATTGCTGGACTGTGACCAATCCCATAGATTCGGAGTCTCTAAGCAATTTGCCATTTCCGCGATTAATGAAGGCTATGGAGGTCTTCTTACGTAGTCTGATTTTTATAACAGTTGTTTCACGGAGGACTTTGTAGTTTAGCGGCGGTGTTGTATGAGTGGCGGGAGGTGGACTATCATAAGTTGTAGGGGATGGACTGGCAAGAGAAAGTTAGGTAAGCTGTTTCGGCCAGTGAGGAGACAGAAACGACGACCGGGGCGGCTGACCAGCCCACCGATCTGAGGCCAGCCTGGTCAGATGATTTTTTGTCCAGGACAAACTGGTGCTCGGATTGTTAAAGGAAAAGATGGAAACCACACAAGTGCTGAAACATTTGGATCCTGAGAAAATACCGGTAGTTTTTATCTATGCCAGCAAGTAGCCCATCTTTGCTCTCTGGTACAGGCCCATGATGGCATATACTGCACTGTAATGTTCACAAGCCGGACCCTGAACAAAATGAAGTGAACTCTGGACTGGTGGACAAGGAAGGTTTAGCGCTGTTACGTTTTTTGAATGTGTGTTGTACGATGTTGGTATAATGGTCGATGAATGTACTGTCGCGGCGGTCGACACTGACTTGGCTCTTCACCGCTAATGGAATGGATGGGCGACTGGGTAAATGTGGCGCCCTATTGTCCCATTGGCCGTTGGACGTCGTTGAGTGCATGAAAGTAGAAGAAGAGATACTAAGGACACTAGCGGCCCACATCACGCTGGTGAAAGCGTTGGAAGAAGCGTTGTTTCCGATATACCTCAGATAACAGCCGTTTTAATCGATCACACTCCCGACGCCGACTGTTGGTCCTACAGAAGAATTGATGGTGTTAAGTTTCGATAGATTAGTCAGTGTCAAGAAGGAGTAGGTGCCTACAGTGCCATATTGTGGATGCTCTTGGGTGGTAATTGGTAGCCGCCACCTCAGCCTTTACGCCTAACATATAAGTGAATAAAGACAAATACCAAGCCTATAGCTATGTCTCGATTTGCTGGCCGACCATCATCTGTGGCGATTCCAATGTAGAGATCAGCCAAATTACCGGAGAGATTGATTATAAGGATTTCACGCTGAGAATGCTGAACGACCGTGTTTTGACGACTTTGAGGAAGTGGCCAAATTATGAGACGCTGCGCGTTAAGAGAGAGTACAGATCATCTGGTCATCTTAGCCATTCGGGACCAGACCGGGGTTACGGTTTCGGATCCAGCGATGTTAGCAGAGCTTGCCGATGCTAATCGGTTACCCGGCATATCCGGACAACAGCAGATACTAGTGAAGCTCTCAAAGTAAACGCAGTTACTTCAGGCTCAGAAAAGTCGTTCGTCGACCTCAAAGTCCGCTACCCACTGATTTGATGAGCGAAGGAATAGTTGCAGCAGTTACGGGGCCTATCAGATGGTCAGGGCACAAAATAAAGACGAATGGGATTATCAATCTCAAGGCGTACCTGAATGGAGAAATGGAAAGCTAAGTTAAAAAAAGCCAAGTAAGCGTGCCTTCAGATTGCCTCTGACTTTGGAGTTGATGAGAACGGTTTGCTATTCTTTTATCGCGATACTGACCAATTGGATGCTGGGCGGATAGGTCTGCAATATTGATCATTCCCACAACATTACAATCGTATATCCTTCATCACTGCCACGTCAGCTTGGAGGGTGGACATCAGGGTACTGGACGGACTTACCACAAAATCAAGACACATTTCACTGGTAGGCCTCTACCATGTGCAGAAGTATCTTGGAATCTGCCCCGATTGGGATAATTGGAAGGGTCGGCTAACCATTAAGGGACACTTGTAATATACAAGCGACCTACTCGTTCCAAGTCATTGCTATGGATCACATTCCATCTTTACCCAAGTCAGATACACAGAATTGCTGATCTGGACTGACTTGTTTACTAGTCTGCTCCTAGATAAAGCAAGTTCCACTCGTACAACCCACCAGGTGGCTTAAAGCTACGAGGAATGTGTCGACATGACCGGGAACCAGCCTTTCATGTCGGATGTGTTCAGGGTATTCAATATAATCTCGGGACAGATAAAAAGTGCCACTATGGAGTTTCACCCGCAGGCGAAGGGGAAGGGCGTACAGATGGTGCAAACACTAACTCGGGCCATCAAGATATAGGTGGTAGAGACCCACCAGCAGGACAGGGACGAATACGCCGAAATACTTGTTTTTGCTATCAATTCGTCGAACGATCGAGTACTTGGCATATACATACTACCTTAGAGGGCTCAATTCCGGTCGGATGTATTAGGAGTCGTGATTAAATGTTCGTCGCTGTAGTATTGAAAGTGTAGCGCCGTTACCTAGGTCAACGAGCGCCTCCGGCATGGCGGCTAGGTCGCGTTGACATAAATAACGACCAGGTCAGCTTACATGGGATAGAACCTAACTCCGGGGCGTGGTTGTACTTGGATTGAGCCAAAGAAGGATATGCTCAGAAGCTGGCTCGTATGTGACACGGTCCGTTCATGGTGGCAGAGCTGGTCGGGGATGGTCGGGGACCACGCCGCAAAATTGATTACAGCGGGCACTGACTACAATGTATTCCAAATAGTGCATGTGTCGAAGCTGAAGTTGGCCAGGAACTTCCTGGATCAATCGAGAACTCATCTTGCATATAGTGAACACAGGTTCGATTTTGATGAAGCCCTGCGACCCGAAGTGTGCTCGGATCGGCCACTGGAGCAAGACGAATATGAGGTTGAGAAGATTTTGGATGTCAGATCGGGTCGGAAAACCCGATACGGGTGGACTCACAGGGAGTTCCTGTGCAGTGGAAGGATCATGACGAGAAAACTTTGGTGGACAAACTGGGTTTGAACTGTGGGGCATTGATGACGGTATTCGACCGTCAACGGGCAATCATGCAACTCTTTAAGAAGCTGAAGCTCCCCTAGAGCATTAGATCGTCCAGGCGTCATTCGACAGGTAATGCTGACCGGTGGATCTTTAGACCCATCAAAACGTAGCCGAAAGCTGACTTGGTGAGGGAATCGACCAATCGAATAGTGGACGGATGCTAACCCGAAAAGGGAATTGACCAATCCGATAATGGACAGGAGCAGACCGGGTCGTGCTTAACTGTAACGTGATAAACGTGGATAGACTGGTGGATTATGGGGAACCAATGTAGGAATAAGTGAATGCTGAACGCAATATTGATGACGGGAATGATAAACAAAGCAACGAATTAAATGACAACGGATGGGTTAGTGGAATCACGCATATTAACGTAAACTGAGATGAGCACGCCGTTGGTTCTTCACTTACTGGCTACGGCAAAACTTACCTCGGAGTCGAGATACTTAGAGACCCGGATGGCGAGCGGTGTCACCTCGTTACTTGTTGCACCATGGATCTTGCTTGTTGACTTCCTGGATATCAGGTGCCACCCATGGCGGGACACCCTATACTGTCCACCTTGCGGTTGGCCATGCGCGGGGTAATAGGGCAGCAAAACAATCTAAGTCGCAGAAACCTGCCTGGATCCCAGTGGCAATGAGGTTGCACAGGCAAGTCCAGTATTCAGCGGCTCGTTTGCGGCGCTGTTTACGATGACTTTGATATTCAACCAGACCAGAATCCGTGCGTTGAACAATGGAGGAGATTAACAGCAAATGGGTGGATTCCCAGATGGCCTGGCGATGACGGTCGAGAAAAGCTTTGCATGCCCTGCAAAAAAAAACAACCGTTATGGGGATGTCCCATATCAAGCGTGGTCACATCCAGCGCTTTTCAAGGCTACGAAGCCAGAATCACGTTCTGCGGCTAACTTCCGACCAGGTCAGGCTGCTAGGTTGAATTAAGGGGCACCCGTGCAGATGGGGGGAAGATCCAGAAAACCGGACGAGACAAAAATTGGGCAACATTAACACCAGTGGGGTTTCTGATACACAAGCCCCGTAGCTGATCCATCGATTAGGAATGGGCTGCACTCAGGTCAGTCGGGCTCAGAGGATGCTGAACCATGGCGGTTGTGTGGAGGTTTGGGGGAGAGAAGCAACAGGTGATGCACATCCGGTTGTATCAGGTTGAAAAGAAGTGAGAAGGTTTGAAGGCCAGCTCGACTTTATGCAGCAGACTTTGGACAGTTTGCCGGGATTTGTCAGGGTCCTCAACTCTCAACCCGGTAACTCTTTTGATCGGCACTTAGATTTGAGTCGATCTCCTTTCAGTTCTCTACGGGCTACCCGGTTGTCGATTGATGCCGGACTTGATCAGGCCCTGACCAGCTAACGAGTTTTGTCTTCTTCCACTCCCGTCGCTCCTCCGAGCGGCCGCGTATGGAGCGGTTTGCGACATTGATGTGGTGGCCGCTAAGCCTTTTACGTGATTCTGTGACGCGACCCTACGGCATTTTTTGGTCATCCAGAAGTTTATGTTTTAATGTTTTCCTGCTTTTGGTATTATTAGTCAAGTTCTGCTTTTTTTGCTTGAAAAATGTTTTTTTGTTACTTATTAATTTTAAAAGTAACATTATATTAATTATTTTTTTTCAATATTTGTATACGTCTAACGTTGCCGTAGGGTCGCGCCACAGAATCAGGTAAATCTGCCCGACCTGATCAAGGGCCTACTAAGTACAAATTATCCGACCGTCATCATTGCCGTGGGTTTCACCGATTGAAATCGTTATTTAGAAGAATTGAGTCGATACCAGACTTTGTATCGATTACAAAACGGTCAATAAGCTTACAAAGCTGATAGTCGATCTGATGCCCTTGATAAATGACCTACTTGAAGGTTTGGATTAAGTCATTTGTTTTTTTTTTTGTTGGATATGGCTAGGGATTTCAGGGTCGTATCGATGACTGCTCGGGCTTTGGAAAAATCTCGGCCTTTGTTACACCTTTCGGTCTTTTGGAATGGAACTGGATGCCGTTCGGATTAAAGAATGCTCCTCAGATTTTTCAGAGGCGGATCGATGACGCCATCTATGGTTACTTATAAGTCAGTACCGATCGGGAAATCACTGAGGTTCATGATGTTTTTTATGAACGCGAACCCGATTGTGGGAAGAGGTCCTGGAATTAACGGGCTAATGAGAAGTGAATACTGGTAGAGATGTTTGCCTCAGCTAGCTGACCGGATCGGCCACCATCGGATGCAGGATGGCAGCTGCCAGGTGTACTCACAAGCGACAGATCGGTGCAAGGCATGGAATCAAGCTAGATGAGGGTGATCCGGCGGTTTGGAACCAGGTCCCCTAGAAGTTGGACAGCCGGATCAGGTGGAGCTGGATGGCCGTCGATTGTGGCTATAGGGCGGATCGGTTAAGGGATGTAGGTATAAAGAGTCCTGAGGAAGGCTATGCCCATGTAGAAGCCGGATGAGAAGCCGAATGTGGATTCTTGGCCGCTGAAGAAGAATCGGAGTCGGCGGCCAGGTTTTATCAAGGTCAAGGTGGATGGCTATCCAGGTTAAGCAGAATATTTGGTTTGCGGTACACAAATGCTATCCAGGTTGAGCTGGCCACGCTACTTAAGGTAAGGCGCATAACTATCAAGCCAGGATATTTTGGGTAGGTTACACAAAAGGTTGTATTGGATCTAGGGATAAAAATCAGTATACGTTTCGCTTTCTAAGACGCAAGTCGCTATTGGATCACAGCAGAGGGCTACAAGGTCCCATCTAGCTGCTATTGGATCTAGCTGCTATTCGTTTACCCGGGGAAGGTTAAGAGGAACCCACCGAAAGTCCCCTGACCGGGAGTCGTCGTGAAACCTATAATCAACCCAAGTCGCCCGTGTTTTGAACACGGTTTATCTCTATTGGAAAGTATAGTAACGTTTCACACTACTGTGGAAGATTGTGGAGTATTATTTGGATTCCCTATTTGAGCACAAGATTGGATTTACCCCTTTATCATCTTTAGCTGGCCGATCGATTATTCTCGGTCAAACCTTGCGGGGTACAAATTTCAAGAATAACACCAATCCTGCTCCCCAGTGAAGATTTCCGCCCAGGAGCAACCCTAGTTCTAGCTCTCGCTCCCCTAGTTCACGACGTTTCATATTTCGACTTCTAACTTATCACCCTAAGGTCCACCAAGAGAGCGTAACAGCCAGTGCTGACGGGTACACAAGGTGAGCTTTACAAACATGGTTTATCCACGTCTTCACGACCAAGGTGATGAGAGTGACCGATCCAACCGGCTGGATGCTGGCTCGGATCAAGACGTGGACAGACGGAGTACCCCCTTCGAAAGTTAGTCTTCTGGGCCCCCGTGGATTTTCGCGTCTCAGAAGGAATTTCTGAGAGCAACTTCACCACAATGGTGCGCGTGCCCGGATCTCTTGGTCACCCTGGATATCACCGCGAGTACCTAGTGGGCGAAAGACCCAAACCTGTCGAATTTGTTGAAGATGTTGTGTCGGGTTCGTTGGGGGAAGACATATCGCCCCCAATGCTGCTGAAGATGGAAGGATGCGATGGTCGACACTGATTGTGGGAGTACGAGGTCGACATTAAAGGAGAAGTTACTCCCTTGGAGGCTCCTAAAGGAGCTGAGCAGGATTATGGTGCTGGTCACTATAGTGCCGGCCACTATGCCCCAGCTGGAGCCGAATCGGATTATGGTGCAAAAGTCACCATAATCCGAGGAAGGATCATGGTTTCGACCATGATCCGAACAAACAAATGCATGTGATGAATATTAAAGAAGAAAAAATTAAATAATCGAAGGCTGGATACGACCGAAGTGGGAAGCTGGCCAGATCAGGATCAAGTCACCATCCAGGTCACCTATCCCTAAAAAAGCTGAATTGACAAGAGCCGGATTATCCAACTCCCAAGGATAGGTCACGTTTTGAAGAAGAAGAGGAAAAGCTGATGGCCTATCACAGATGGTTACGGACACCGACCTGGAGCGTGCCTACCCCGTTCGCGAGTTGGGTCATTTCTTACGGACGGATGGGGTCTTGAAGATAACTCGACCAAGAATCCTATGTGGATTAAAAAGTCCCGTCTCTCCCCCATCTCTCTCAGACAGCCACGTGTTCCTCATTAAAGGACTGATCGATCAGCTAAAGCAAGCCGGCATCAACACCGGCGCTTTCGATCCGAACCAGTTGTTCGACCTGAGGGCGGATAGGCTGAAGGGTGACATCCAGCGCGCTTCTCGACCACTTGGTACCATTAGTGGGCTATTCTTCGTCGCAGAAGATGGCGGCAACAGCTGAAGCGACCCCAGCTTCACCACCGGAAGCAGGCAGACCGGCCGGAATACATTCCGGCTCTTCACAGTACGAGTCTGCCCCTTCAAAAGTGGATCCGAATAACTCATCTGTAGGCATTACCCACTCGACGCTCGGCCCTAGGGGAGCTGCGCGTGTGTCAATGGCCACGAGGTTTGGGGGATACGAAGATCCAGATGCGCTCGATTGGAAGGAAGCCAGACAGCATAGCGTCCAGACCCGGACGGCGATGGCGGATCCCGGTCTAAGAGGCAAAGACGTTGAAGTGCGAATTAAGAAGGAATCCCAAGCCAGCAGCCAAGATGGCCTCTAGATCATCCCTCAAGGGGACTCTCAAGCTACCCCTCAAGTGCCGGATCACCTTCAAGCATTTTTTCGGCGATGATGAAAAGATACTTGGAGGAGAAGCGTCGGCCTAGTGCCGGCCGCTGCAGGCCGGACCACGGGACCAGCCGGCTCATCGTGGGGGTTGGATGTCCGAACCAGACCAACATTATTTGAGGAAACTGATCGACGAGGACATGGAGTCAGTGCAGTCTAGGCAGAGTGAGTCCCGTTTCGTTCCCCAAGTCGCCGACCTGGACGGCCAGCGAATAGAAAGCCGTTACTCAACGACGTGGATATGGAGTCGGTCAAATTAGCCAGGTGCCACTATGATCCGGATGACCTGGATCTAGGAATGTCTCACCGAGCCAATATGGCCTCAGCCCAAGCTTTTTATCCAGACTCATGGGCGGCCACGTCTGTGTCGAAGGATTTTACTGATCGAGACATGGATGACGACCAGGCCCGAGGATGGCTAAGCAAGACGTAGTCAGCATTCCTCAGAGACCGTACGCCGGACTAGGAGAAGTGCCTGGTTTTCGGAGACTTGATAAAGGGTCCAGCAAAAACCTTGATCCTGCCGCTCAGCCGGGAAGTCCGAGACGATTGGAGGGGGCTGGTTGAAGCATTTGGAGAACAATACTGTAGATCGGGAATGTCGGTGGCACGACAGTACTTTCATATAAAGAAGCGGGCAGACAAGACGCCTCTAGAATACCTCCATCGTTTGAATGTCGCAGGGATGAGGGCCAACATACCGGTTAAAGAAGATGCCAGTCGGTCGGAAACTGCCCGAGAACATGTGGAACATTTTGTCAGGACGTTGGACGACCGGGAGCTGGCAGACCAGCTTGCGCTGGTGCGACTTAAAAATACTACGGAGCTGGAGCTGACGCTACGGACTTACCAAAGGGCGAAGAAGCGAGTCCCCGAGGCTGCAGTTGGAACGGGCAGGTACAAGTCACGTTTTAACCCGGATCAAGGAAGCTGGCCGCCATCCACCAGGACGGCCCGAGCCGTCCGCATGGTAGCCCGAGAGTGCGATGCGACCCGTTCGAAAGAGAAGTACCAGCGGTCTGAGGTGAATCCGAGGAGGAGCAGTACCGATATCTATTCTCGGCGGAAGCCAGTCAGCAGTCCAGGTCCCCATCTGGGTCAGGCCAGCAGGAGGGTTTTCCGGCTCGAACTGAACAGGATTATCTCAGACGGACGTGCACCCACTGTGGTTCCATCAAGCATGACGACAGATGTTGCTGGAAGCGGCTGACCTGCAAGAAGTGCGAGAGGAATGAACATTCGGCCGAACACTGCCTGTTCACCTGCAAGACCTGCGGAGAAGTGCACGAGGCTGGATTCTGCCCCATCCAGGATTTTTACAACCAGATGAAGAAGTGGTATGTCCCGACCAAGCACGCTGGAATGTTGCCACCGGGAGTGGAAAAGATGGTAAACTAGATCGCTCGCCAGGTTGGTATCTGGTTCGAGCCGAGCGGTCTAGTGTTAGTATCTATGCATATGTCGGTAAGGCGGATAATCAAGAAGCAAAGCAAAGCGTAAGCCGACAATACAAGTAAGTTTGGCGATTACGTCACCCGATCTCCGGGCAGCAGGGCGGGCCCTTTCCTGGTGAGCAGTATACGAACGGACAAATATTCTCGGTCTGAAGTGGTTATAAAATTGAATTTATTACCCGGTGAATCGCGAGGTTATTGGAAATACAATTCGCCGGATAATTGGTTCAAGCAAGCCAAGGCCGATGGTAAGATTAATAACCAGAAGACCACTATGCTTTTTAAATCCGGTCCAGAAGTGTACATCGTCGACACCACCTTTGCTCGTAAGGTTGGATGTAAAATAGATTAGACGAAGCGACAGGAGGGTATCGGTATTGGCGAAAGTTTGTACATGACCCAAGGAAGAACAAGACTTAAAATTACGCTGGTTGAATCGTTGGTGTACTACTTTACTGCCAAGGTAGGTAGAATAGCCGGGCAGGACGCAATTCTGGGGATGGGCTTTATGGTTCCAGTCGGTATACGACTGGATTTATCTCATGGTACATTGACGTTGCCTGAAGAGGTGCAGATCCAGTTAGCTGGCCGGCGGCCTCTATACGGTTCCCACGTCCAGTTTCTCAAGTTAGGCCAGTATGTAACGGTGCCAGTGGGAAGGATGCTGCGCGGTCACACGACAGGCTGCGTCAACTATGCTTGACTAGGGGCGAGTGTTGGGTGCCCTCTTCAGTTAAAGGGGAAGGTCGCCTCAATTCCATTAGCGTGACCAACATCTCAGAGCAGCCCCTCACCTTGCATTAGGATGTCATCATTGGAATGTGGCTTGCCGAGGACAAAGTGCCCCGCCGGCCAGGGTATGTCAATATTGGCTCAAGACGCTATATCGAGTGGCAAACCTGACATACTAGGCAACGACAGATTTGGTCAGTGAGGAAGAACCTTCGGAGGAAGACCAGACTCCAATGGTTGGCTAAGCCCGAGTACCGGACGCATTCTAGAATATTGACGCGGGCCGGCCATCGCCGAATCAGGCTGTGCGAGCCGACCGAGATCTCGCCCCCGTCGCCGAACTGGTTTTGTCCACACCGTCTAAGACGGGTGAACAGCTGGATCAGGAGATGAAACAAGTCGGATTTACATGTACGGCCGCCTCAAATACTGGCCTGACCGGTGAGAAGGATGAGGCTGCATCGACTAATCCCGACTCGGATTAGGAATTAGCTAAGGGTGACCGGGACGGAAAGTCGCCTGGTCTGGATTCGGAATTAACCGAAGCCGATCAGGTCTGCATTCACGAAGGGGGCGACCTATACGTCGAAGCCATGAAAGATCAGATGGCAGTGCTACCTGAGGTGACTCCCTGCCCACCAGCAGTTATCTACACGTTGGAGACCCAGATGTGAGCACTCTAGAGGAGATCGGCAGGCTAAGGATATCATATGGAAAAGGAGAGATCTGCTAATCGGCCCAGGAAATGCACTGCTTCCGGCCGCCCACGGGGCGGTATGCGACAACAATGTGGCAACGCCAAGCCGGTAGCGCAAAGATACCGGAGAGTCGCCCCCAGTATCGAAAACAGTTGTCGGAACTCATCAAAGGACTTCTGGCCACCAAGATCATCCAGCCGTCCACCTCGCCATAGGCATCGCCCATCGTAATCATTATAAAGAAGAACGCGGTGGATATAAGGTTGTGCATTGATTACCGATTGGTAAACCGGCTAACTAAGCTAATGGTTTACCCGATGCCGTTGTTTACCGACTTGCTAGATATTCTATTCAATGTTATGGCATTGCTCGTTGGACATGGCTAGTAAATTTTGGGTGGCATCTATGATGGAATGTGCACAAGAAATCTCTGCGTTTGTTACGCTCTTTGGGTAGTTCGAATGGAATCGGATGCCGGTTGGCCTAAAAAATGCTCCGCAGATTTATCAGTGGCTAATAGATAACGCGTTGTATGGACATTTCAAGATCAAGGCGGACCAAGATCCTGCCCTGGTCGGTGATGTGTTCACCGAAGGTGACCGTGGCCCCGACACAAAACCTTCGGTTTTGGGGCGGCGGTCCTACATCGATGATATTCTCGTGACTGCTATTACTTGGGATTTGTTATGTGAAAAAGTGGAACAATTGATGATTACGTGTGAAAAGGGGAATCTCTCGATTAAAAGCTTCTGGGGGTAAACAAAGGTGGCCTATTTGCGTCACCAGTTCTCGGTTGCTGGACTTGAAGCCAATCTTAAAGATCTGGAGTCTTTGATTAATCTGCCTTTCCCGCGATCATGGAAGGCCATACAATTCTTTTTGGGCAGCTTGAACTATTACAGTCGTTCCATTGAGGACTTCGCGGTCTATGCTGCTGTGTTGTACGCGTTACGGGAGGTGGATTACCACATGCTGAGAGAGCAGGTTTGACAAGGAGAAATGCTGACCGGATCAGCTATATCAGCCAATGAGAAGATGGCCTCGTCAACTATTTCGGCAAATGAGAAGGTGGACTCGTCTTCCCAAGCAGGCAGCAGGCCTCCCAACTCCATTACGGCCCGGCCAGACTACCACATGACTAGGGCAATGGTGGCCTTAGGCCTGCTGAAATAATGTGAGTAATGTATCAGTGGTCATCATCTACACGAACAAGTGGGCTACCGCGGATGCCCTATTGCAGGATCATGATGGAGTGTATTTCCCTGTGATGTTCACCAGCCGGACTCTGAAAGCTAACGAAGTGAACTATGGGCTGGTGGATAAAGAAGTTTTGGTCTTAGTACGGATTCTGGATGTTTGTTACACGATGTTAAAGTTTAAAGTCTTATCCAGACGGCCGACCCTGTCATGGCTTCTTACAGCAAACGGAATTGATGGTCGGCTAGGTAGATAGGCCGCACTGTTGTCTCAGTGGTCTCTAAAGGTGATCAAGTGCACTAAAGAAGAAGAAGGGATATTCGGCACATTAGCGGCTAGCATCACTCCAAGGGCAGAAATGGAAGAAGCACTAGTGAAAGCGCCCCGAAAGCAGCCACGACAATCCATCACACTACCGCCACCGACTGTTGGTCCAGCGGAAGAGCTGATAGTTCTGAGCTTCGACGGGTCAGCGAGCATCAAGAAGGTAGTGGGTGTTTCCAGTGCCATTTTTGTGGAGGCTGCCCGTGTGGAAAGTGGCAGCCGCTGCCTCTGGCTTTACGCCTGGTATAACAGTGAATGAGGCGGAATACCGAGGACTGCTGCTTTTCTTCAATTTGCTGGCCGGCTAGACACAGTGGCGGATTATTATATGTGGTGACTTCAATCTAGTGATGAGACAAATCACTGGGGAAATAGACTGCAAGGCCTCCCGACTTAGATTGTTGAATGATCTAGTCATGTCAACCCTGAGAAAATGTCCAGAGCATGAATTGTTACACGTTATGATAGAGTGGAATTAAAGTGCAGATCATCTGGCCAGGTTGGCCATGCGAGACCGAGTCGGAGCCACGGCTTCTGCTTCAATCGTGCTTTCGGATCCGGTGGAGATCAATCGACTGCCCGAACCTATCCGGCCTGCTGACACTGAGAAGGTAATTCGAGTGAATGCTGTCACCTGGTCGCAGTAGCGCCGTTCGCTACCCGCCGACTCATCACCCACAGAAGTAAAAAATGAAGGGATAGTGCAACGATTGCGGGTAGAACGGATCCTCAAAGCGCAAGATGAAGAAGAATGGATGTAAATCTGAAGGCATACCTAAAAGGGGAAGTGGAAAAATCAAGTGCAGAACAGGCCAGAGAGTGTTTTAAGATAGCCGCGGACTATGAGGTGGATGAGAATAGGTTGTTGTTTTTCTATCGAGATGCTGACCAGCACGAAATAGACAGGGATAAGTCCGCCCGGCTAGTCGTGCCGACCACCTTGCAGACGGATATACCCCACCACTATCACGTAAGTTTAAAAGGGGGACATCAGGACATTGGACGGACCTATTATAAGATCAAAGCGCATTTCCACTGGCGAGGTCTCTATCGCAGTGTACAGGCTTATGTGGGATGTTGTCAGGATTGTGAGACAGGGAAAGGTCGGCCGACCATTAAAGGGCGGTCACCTGGGAACATACAAGCAACCTATTCTTTCCAAGTCATTGCGATGCAACACATCCCATCCTTACCAAAATCTCGAAATGGATATACCGAACTGT
The DNA here is from genome assembly GCA_001887855.2 of Sclerospora graminicola. Classification (NCBI taxonomy): domain Eukaryota; phylum Oomycota; class Peronosporomycetes; order Peronosporales; family Peronosporaceae; genus Sclerospora; species Sclerospora graminicola. The sequence continues at coordinate 17,988 of MIQA02006381.1, forward strand.
TGATCTGGACGGATTTGTTTACCGGGCTGGTCATAGCGAATTCCAGTTCCACCCGTACCGCGCAGCAGCTGCCTCAGCGTTATGAGGAATGCGTGTTCAGACATTTCGGGGCAAGCGAGGTAAGTAGACATGATAGGAAACCTTGATTTATGGCGGATGTGTTCCGAGACTTCAACAAGATCTTGGGACAAAAACAGAGCGCGACCATGGCCTATCGTCCACAGGCGAACGGGAAGGCCGTAAGGATGGTCAAAACTCTGACCAGAGCCCTCAAGATGTATGTGGTGGAGGCGGATCAGCGCGACTGGGATGAATACACCGAAAAGCTGGTTTTGGCGATTAATTCGTCGTACGATCGGGTAAAGGGAGACACCCCTTTTTTTTAGCTTACAGATGGGATCCGCGATCCACCTTGGAAGCTTCTATCCCAATAGGGTGCACTCTATGCCGTGATCGAGACGCCCGTTGCTGGAGGATGGGGGTGCAACGTCATTAGTCACTGGCACGTGAACAAGTAAACGAGCGCCTCCGGCAAGCAATCCAGGGCCGCGCCGACCAGAACAATGACCAAGTCAGGGAGCATGGTATAGAGCCAAGCACCTAGGTATGGTCATATCTGGACCGAGTCAATGAAGGTTACGCGCGGAAAGTTAGCCCATATGTGGCATTGTGCGTTCTGAGTAGCAGAGTAGGTCGGGGGGCACGCTGTTAAGCTGGTTACAGCGGGCACTGACTACAACGTTTTTCCAATAGTGCACGTTTCTAAGCTGAAGTTGGTTAGACATTTCCCAGATCAACGAAGCCCTGCTGCCAGAAGATAGTTGGGCCAAACCGCTGGACCAAGCCTAATATGAAGTGAAAAAGATCTTGGATGTTCGATATGGATAGAAGACCAGGTTTGACCGGACCCACAGGGAATTTCTGATACTGTGGAAAAACTACGAAGAACAATCGTGGGTGGATGAGCTGGATCTAAATTGTGGGGCGCTGATGGGGGAGTTCGACCGCCAGCGAGCGAGCCGGGATCGTTTCGAGGCCAGGCAGACCCATGAAGAAGGTGGGGCTGGCCCAGAAAATTAAGTCATCCGGTTGTCGTGCAGCAGGTCCGGCCAAATTAGACGATATTGATCGACCATCAAATGGTGGACAGGACCTAATCCTGGTTGGAAATTGGCCAATCAGGTGTTGGACAACATCTTTCGAAGTCAACATGAGTGATGGAATGGTGAAGCTGGATCGGCGGTTGTATTATGGAAAGCAGAAAAGGTTGTTTCGATACCGGCAATGATACGAAAAACGTACTAGCAGAGTGAATGACAATGTATGGATGGGTGAATTGGAGCAAGCTAAAAGAAGCAAAATAAACTAGCCATGAAGGTTATCAGTGGCTAGTATAATGAAACTTAATCTGGAGTCGAGTCACGCTGGGACCAGGATGGCGGTCGGGGTACTGCCGATTTTGGGTACGCCACGGATCCTGCCGGTCGATCTTGGCAAGTGAGGATTGGAGGGTGGTAGCGCGATGGGGGTTACCTAATCCTGGATACCAGGTCCTGCCCTCACCCCCCCACACGCTTTTCTCCACCCGGCGATTAGCCAGGTGTTACATTATGAAACTAAGGAATATCTCCAGGTCACAGTGACCGGCTCAGATTCCATCGACGACGAGTGTACATAGGCTGTCCCAGCCCACAGCCGCTCGGTTGCGACGCTACTTACGTTCGGCACTGTATATAGCCAGAGCAGGAGTCTTACGCCTGGCTTCAGCGGAAATGAACAGGAAGTGAGTGGAAATGGCTTGACCATGGCGGGAGAGAAAGCCCATACTTGCACCACGAAGGTCGGCGAACCAGCCGACACGGGGTAAGCCCATATCAGGCATATCCGTCGCCAACACGGTTCACGGCTTGAGGACAGAACCGCGTTTAGCTGTGCAGGATTGACTAGGCCAGTACAAAAGTCTGAAGCTGAGGGTGACCGAAAGGCCGAAGGAAATATCCACAACGGCGGACGAGACAAATCTCGAACGAAACGGATGCCCGTGAGATCCGTAATACGCAGGCCTTTCAGCTAGACTTCAGACCAGGGACAAGCCGCATTCAATTCGGGAATGCTCAGAATTTTCCAGTGAGGAATCCAGAGCGGGGGAGACTCTCCGGTCGACTCTTTGGACTCGTTCTCACACAACCCTAGAGTATCCTGATGGGATGATTTTTCAAGGTCTACGATAATGGCTTCGTCGTCGTCCACCTCGAGCAGGTTCACCGTCTCTTCCTCATCCGGGAAAGCGGAAGATGGTCCTCGGGGGTCATGAGGAGAAATGCCAAGAAGAACCGGAGAGGACGGAGAGCCAGGCAAGGATCTTGGGATGTGGTTACGAAGGAGAAACCCTCCGGAAGCTAACAGACCAGAAGAGGTTGAGCTCGGATCAGGACTGAAGCCCGGCTCGCCTTCTTCCCAGACCTTTGACGTTTCTGCCAACAACGCGGACTATTTGACCCGTTTAGTTGCCGATAGAGGAAGGAGCGACGAAATCCGGTTGAACCGGCATTTTCCTCTACCTATTGGGAGGTCCGCTGGGGATGGTGAAGAAGCCGGCTGCATACCGGCTGGTAATGGCGGGGGGTTAGAGTCTCGGGAAGCAACCCAGATCCGGAGGCGTGTGGTTACTTCCGCATTGACAGCCCCCAAGGCTGAGGCGGACGCCTTTTCCTCGGATGATCCGACGCTGGCACCAGAGTCAGTAGACAACGGTAAAGACGGTTGGGCTGGGGAACCGGAACCGAGACCGCGGGGGCAGGCCAAGTTTAGAAAATTCCGGATGGCCCGTCGGATAGGTGCGGAGCCCTGCATCAGACGTGTCACCCTGACATCCACGTCTGTCAGACGGTCTCGGGCAGCCTGTATCACGGAAAACAGTCTACACGAAGGTCCATAAGGTCAGAAACCCCTTGCCGGGATTTGTCCACACTCGACTGGGCCTTGTCATGTGCTTCTTCACATTTCCTGGATATGGCGTTGAAGTTCGTGCGGCGTGGATGTCGACTTTTCCCGAGGTTTCTTGTACTTCCCCAGTTTTTGCGAGAGGTGGATTCGGTGACTCACTAGCTGGCCCAAGTTCACTTGTGATTTCTCCAGTCGCTGAGAGACGGATATACACTTCGTTACTTTACGGGAAGCATGGGAGGTCTCGAGCATCAAAACATGAATGTTTATGATGCGTTTATCTGCCGGGAGAAGATGGGGAGATAAACCCGAACAAGCGTGAACCCACTTACTTCGAAAATCCACCGTGGATACGGCCTTTTGAGCAGATGAGGAGATAAACCCGAACAAGCATGAACCCACTTACTTTGAAAATCCACGGTGGATACTGCCTTTTGATACGGGATACACAGGGAGTCAATCGACTCATACAGTTGCTTGTATCGGTCCTACTCCCGAACAAGGTCAGCGTTTTCAGACTCCAACTGGTCAATGTGGATTTGGAACTGGAGGGCAGAGAGTACCTCCCGGACCTTGGCCTCGTCTACCCGCTGATCGACCAGAGGCGAAGTCAAGGATATCTCAGTGTTCGCCGTCTCCAGAGTGAAAGGTCGCCTGGACAGGATTTGGAATTAGCCGAAGGTGGCCACCTGAGCAGTCAAGGCAGTAATTTGATTTCTGAGTTTAGCCACCTCCGGCTGCCCTGGGCGACGCCCGAGACCGGCGGATCGCGCGCTTAGGCAGCCTACCGGTGGCCTCGCTGGCCTCGGAGGGCGATCCAACGATGAGTCCGTGTTGATATCGTTGTGGCAGGACATGAGAACGGTGGATGGCTCAAGATGCAAAATACGTAGTGAGATCGTGCCTCAACCGTCGTGCGGCTGCGACAAGACTCAGGGGCGGCTGTGGTGAAGTGGTCCTGGAATTAACGGGCTAATGAGAAGTGAATACACTCACCGGATTGGTAGAAATGTTGGCCCAAGCTATCTGCCCGGATCGGCCACCGACAGACGGAGGACAACACCTTCCGGAGGTGTTCAGGGGTACTCACAGGCGACAGATCGGTGCAAGGCATGGAATCAAGCTAGATGAGGGTGATCCGGAGGCTCGGAACCAGGTCAGCCTGAAGTTGGTCAGCCGGACCAGGTGGAGCTGGATGGCCGTCGATGGTGGATATAGATAGCCAAGTGGTGGATCAGCTAAGAGATATACGTATTAAGGGCCCTAAGGAGGGCTATGCCCCTATGGAAGCCGGATGGGACACCGAAGGTGGATGCGTGGCAACTAAAGGGGAATCGAAGTCGGCGGCCAGGTCTAGTTCATGTCGAGGTGGATGGCTATCTAGGTCGGTCAGGCTATTTGGTGTACAATACACAAACGCTTTCCAGGTTGAGCATGCCGCGTTATTTCAGGTAAGGCATATAACTATCCAGTCAGATTATTTTGAGTAGGTTTCTTAAAAGGTTTTATTGGATCTAGGGATAAAAATCAGTATACGTTTCGCTTTCTAAGACGCAAGTCATTATTGGTTCACAGAAGAGGGCTAAAAAGGTCCTTCTAGCTGCTATTGGTTTACCCAGGATAGGTTGAAAGGACCGCACCGGAAGTCCCCTGACCGGGAGTCGTCGCGAGACTTATACTCAACTCAAGTCGCCTGTGTTTTGAACACGATTTATCTCTATTGGAAAGTGTGGTAACGTTTTGGCATACTGTCGAAGATTGTGGAGTATTATTTGGATTCGCTATTTACACATAAAATTGGATTTACCCCTTTATTATCTTTGATTTAGCTGGCCGATCGAGTATTTTCGGTCCAGTCTTTACGGTATACAAATTTTAAGTATAACGCTAATCCTGCTTCCCGGCGAAGATTTCCGCCCGGAAGGAACCCTAGTACTATCCCTCGTCCCTTTATTTTACGGACTTTTAACTTTTTCGCCCTAGAGACCACCAAGAGAGCGTAACCGCCAGTGCTGACGGGTACACAAGGTGAGCTTTACATACATGGATCATCCAAGTCATCACAACCAAGGTGATGGAAGTGACCGATCCAGCCGGCTGATGCTGGCTCGGGTCAAGACCTGGATAGAAGAACCCCCTCCGAAAGTCAGTCATCTGGGTGTTCGCATCTCAGAAGGAATTTCTGAGAGCGACTACACCACATCGGTGTATGCCGCTATATTATACGAATTGAGAGAGGTGGGCTACCACATACTGCGAGAATGCGACCGACTAGAAACGTTGCTGGTCAAGACCGACCGATCGACCGGGTCGGAAAAGGTGACCTGTAATGCCGACCTACCAGTTGACCATCCTTCATCCGGATCAGGAAACTATATGGAGCGTGCTACGGTTGGGTTTAGTATGTTGAAGGCAAAGATGGCTACGACCCCGGTTATGAAACACTTCGACCCTGGAAAAGTGCCGGTCGTGATTTTATACGCGAAAAAATGGGCAATCTCAGCTATCCTGGTTTAGGGCCATGATGGCGTATACTGCCCGGTCACGTTCACAAGTCGGACCATGAAGCCGAATGAAGTCAACTACTGCATGGCTGACAAAGAAGTACTGGCATTGCTACGTATATTGGATGTCTGTTATTAAGTACACTCAAGACGGTCCGCATTGGCTTGGTTATTATCATCATCCGTAATCTTTGGGAGGTCAGCACTGTTTTCGTAGTGGTGATTAGAAGTCATAAAATGTCCAGGGGCGAGAAAGAAATTCTCAGTACACTAGCGGCTAGCATAACGGCGCTGTCGGAAGTCGATGAAAATCTGATCGAAATAGCTCCCTGAAAGCAACCTAGAAAGACGATCACGCTCCCCCCGCCGGTCGTAGGTCCGAACGAGGATAAGCTTTGATGTGTTAAAAACGATGTCGAGGGGTTGGTGGTGTACAGTGCTCTCTTGCCAAAATTACCTGAATAGTCCTTCGTTTCTGCCGCCTCGGACTATACGCAGGCTGTAACGGTCAATGAAGCATGAGTGTCGTGGTTTGCTGCTCGGTCTGGATTTCCTTAGCGCTCAAAAAAGGGCAGAATAATTTTCTGCTGGAGATTCAAACGTGGTGATCAGACAGATCACTGGAAAGATCGACTGCAAGGCGCCTCGTCTCAAATTGATGAAGGATCGTGCCATGAAAATCCTACAAGAATGGCCGGAACATGACACTCTGCGTAAAAAACGAGACTGGCACCGGAGCGCCGATCACGTGGCGACCATGGCCATGCATGATCAGGTCGGGACAACAATCACGGAGGATGTAATATTGACCGAGCTGGTTAAGATTAATCGGTTGTAGGAATGATAATGGAGCAAGACCGGTGCAGGTCGCAAACCACCCCGCAGACCGACCTCAAAAGAAGTTATAAGTGAAGTAGTAGTACAACGGCTGCGGATCGAAGCGATTCTTCAACCTGAGGATGAAGAAAAGTGAACCGTAGATATAATCTATGTCAAGACGTGGCAAAATTAAATCAGACAGAAGCGAAAAAATGCATCACAATTGCCCCAACTTATGAAGTGGATGAAAACGGACCCCTCTTAATTAATTTTTGTGAGGTCGATCAAGCTGATGCCGACCGTGACTGATCGGCGAAACCGTTCACCCCCTTAACCTTATAGCCCGACCTATTGCATCATTACCACGTCGGCCTGGAAGGTAGCCATCAAGGCATAGGTCGGACATGCCACAAGATTCGCAAACTTTTTCACTGGAGAAGGTTATAACGAAGCGTACCCAGGCGACCAACCTCTTCCACGTATTAGCGATGGATCACATTCCCTCCATACCAAAATCGTTGAATGGGTAATTCTAAACTGTTAATTTGGACCGATCATTTCACAGGTCTAAGGTCGGGTCTACTTGAACAGCCCAACAGATCGCTTATAGGGCCCTTTCCTAAATTTCTTTGTTACGAAGAATGTGTTTTCAGGCGATCCGGCGCGAGTGAAGTGATCCGACACGATTACAAGCCTGGTTTGATAACCGAAGTCTTCCGATGGTTTAATTGGATGCGAGCACAACGATGTCATAACGACAACAAGCGAACGGAAAGCCGAAAGATGACCAACCGGCCGGACCGGCTCATATCGACTGCAACATTCATATTCCATCATAGTACCTTTAAAGAGTCGCAATCAAACCATAATTCAGTCCGGTCGGCGTATCCCGACCAGTGTTCCAGTACTTGGGGTCGATTTTATCCGACCTTTCATCCCTCCATGGACGTTCACCTAGCCTGACCTGTCCATTCCAAAAAAAAACTCCATGATCCGATCCGATAACGGTGACTTCCATACTAGGTCCAAATATTATCCACCTGATCCCGTCACCGACCGCATTCTCCCGGGTCGGATCGTCTCGTCCCAGGTGACACACTGTCACTTCCCAATCCATATAGACTGGTCCTGAGATCATCCAATCAGCGCATAGGTGTGGCCACTTAAATTAACATTCTTAGAATCCGCTTTACCACATTGATTTAAAAAAAAGTAAGTATGACAGCCTGTTGTGCATCTTTGTTTTTACTCATCATAAACGAATATTCCCGTTTATAGTGGGTCTTCTTGATTAAGACTAAATATGAGGCGGCGACCTATCTAACAAGACTGTGTACGAAGACTCAACACGGCATTTTCACATCGACAGCTGGAGTTGTTTTCGAATCAAGGCACGGAATCTATCACCATAGATTTGGATAAACTCTACAAGAAAGAAGGAGTAAGTTTGCAGACGACGAACGCGTTTTTTACAATATAACGGCTTGGTGGAACGCGGAAACGTTTCGTGATGATGAGATCTCGTTATTACTTGAAAAAACACAACTACCATTTTCACAATGGGGAAAAGCACTTCTACACCTGGTTGTGACTCTGAATGTGACAGGGTCACAGGTAATTTTTTAATGGTAAAGCCCGTCATGAGCTATTATACCAACAGAGTCCAGATGTCTCACATGGGAATGTGCAGTGGACGTACTAGTTATGAAGAACAAAATCAGAAGAAAGATAAGCTCAAGCCGAGGGTTGGCCATCGATTCTTCACCGCAAACAAAAGGCAACAAGTCCCTGATGGCAGGGTTTGCATAGCTTCAGATGGGAACATGATATTCCAAGAAGACTATACCATAGATGCAGCATAAGAATAACGTTTACAAGATAGATATCACGGCGAGGGGGAGAGAAAATAATGGTAAACCTGTGGATTTGGCGTATGGCACACTATGACGGCGAAGCGAATCCATCTTCTCATCCACAGCCTGTAAGCGTGTATCCTTCACAGCTTCCTTAAATGATCATAGTACCTTCACGCCATCTACCAGTCAACTTCCACAAGATTGTACCGATGTTCCTTGCGTTCGACCAACACTTGTAATTCGCGAAGATATTTTTCAATCCTTTCTTGCGTCATGACGCTGTTGACTCGCATATAGTCCTTATAGCGTGCGTTTTTTGTCGCTTGGGCTCTGGCCTTCCCTATATACGCCTTCCTGGCTGCATTCCTTCCTTATTGGCTTGGTGCGCTTCTTCCGATACCAATTCTTTGTCTGGGGAGGCAGATTTGCACAAATAATGTCAGCAAAACGGACGGACACTAATTGTGCATGGACGCCAACACTAAATTCCTAAGGTAATGCACCATGGCAATGCTTCTTTATTAGATAGGAGAGGTACTTCTTATAAAAGGGGGAAATTGCTAATCTAGCCTAAATTAACCGTCAACTACTTATCCCAGTACCCTGCTTGAATAGTTATTGTTAATCGTTACCCAAACCCGCTCTTTCTGCTACCATGATAATTGCAGTACCTACAGGTATTAAAAAATTTTGTTGCTTGTGGTTTATCAAATTATCCTTTAGCTATTTTTCATTATCAAATCATGCATATTTTAAAGCATTATTATTTTTTTGCCATTAGCCCGGTACCTGACAGTTTAACTATGATTAAAAAAATTTATCATCATGGCAAGAGGTGAACTTTTTTGCTGGAAAAGACGCGCATATTATCGCAAAGTTTGGGTGATACTTACCACACTTTTTCCCACCCAAAGGTGATTATTTTCAAGCAAATTTGGATTTTCAGGTTTGAGAAAAATGAGGTTTCACGCTATGTCGGATTCTCTTGCCAAGCAAAGTTGGAATTTTTTACTAAGGGGGAGGGAAACATTAATGTGAACCGCACTTTACGCGTAAAATCCATTTCAAAGCTAAAAAACTGCACAGGCAAGTGTAACACTTTCACTGATGTCCTTCAAGCCATTGTGCCGTAATAGCGCCTGTCATTTTTATCGGCGTAACCATCAACCACAGCAGCCAAAGCGCGATAGTTCTGAAAGGAAAAGCCGCCTTTGATGCGGTGGGATCAAACTTCTGCTTCTCGAATAGTCGCTTCAGTAGCGGCGGTGCCGAACTGGTGCTTTTGGTCGCAGCATTCACTCAGTCTCTTCTGTAGGTTTTGCTTTGGCAAACGTCTGCGGAAGAGGAAGAGAGGTTAATCCATACAGCTTCTGCGCATGGCAAAGAAATGCATTAAACTATGTAAGTGGTACATCATCGAAAAAAGCTGAATAGAATTTCTGTGCAAAAGTGACGACACCTCGAATGTCAGCTTGAAGTCGATCTGACGGCTGGCGTGCTGCACGGCTTGAACACCCATTCGCTACCGTTCATAATAATTAACCGATTAGTGATTAATCGGAACGTTAAAGTATTTGTCGCAGACCGCACCAACAGACCTCTCAATTTGCTTCAAAGTTGGCGAGTCAATCGCTTTGGTTGCGATTTTGTTGGGTCGACTGTAATCGAAATCCAGTGAACACTGTCAGTATAGGTATCCAAAAATCATTATTCTTTGCGCAGCACTAAAGTCAGATGAATGCGATAATCAATATCGTTTGTTTGGTTAACACACTACACCATTTACAGGTCTAAATGAAAAGGTTTTCAACCGAAGTGGATAAAGTAATTAAAATATACGTAAAATACGAAAGGTTCGCAACCAAAATGGTGATATCATCATCCAAAGTGAAATGTACAGTAGTATTATTTTTGTATTTTGGATGGAGTCAACTTTGAGGGGAAAAGGGGGAAAGATGTGCGTGGGTTATCGAATTGCGATTCGTGGAGTGATCACCAAGAGGGCGATGGTGACCGTTTAAGCATTTTAGTGGTGTGTTTTACGATGGTAGCATCATGCGTTCCAGATCTCGGTACGTACAAAGTGTTACCCACTCTCCCTCTTTTTCAACATCACCAACTCGTTGGATTAATTCTATCTCTTGCTGCTTTTGTAGCTCTAAATGATGGGGATGTCGAAAGTCCTTTCGTAAAAGTGCTTCATCGTGTTTATTCCTGCCCTCAGCCGGACTATTCGTAAGTTGATTGTGTGTTTGGTGTTAAGGTAAAAAAATACTAACCCTCTGGTATGTATGTTGTCTTGTCATAGTCTGTATTTGCAGTAACATGCTTTATCTTAGCCTCCAGGAATACAAAACGGCTACGATTTAATTGCGATGACGATAAAATGCTTATGATCGTGATTTTTTGATCTACATGTAGTTACATCACAGCTGGAAAAGGAGTCCCAACGATTTCTTCAGGATGGATCGACACCTCGACAAGTGTGCCTTGTACTGAAAATGGCGTATACGTTTACTGGCGCGATATCTCGCTGGATGGTGGATCAAGGTAATGCTGTAAACGATGTTAATGGGATATGCTTGCGATTGTTGGAATGTACCGCAAGTTTGGTGCCGTGTGAGGACGTCGGAAGTCAAAATCGTCGACTCGCCATTCATGGATTAAAGATGATTGAGGCTTTACTATTGGAGCCGAAACTCGTCCCATCTGTACCGCATGGAGTTTTTCAAAGGCTTATAAAGGCTATGGATATCGTTTTACACTGTTCCAGTGTGAAAGTACGAGAAGAAAGTCTTCCAGTATTGAAATTGCTTACTTCACGTGCTGAAGCTCGCTTTTTTGCTGTTGGTTTGCTTGAAACGTCGAAGGATCTGCTATTAGATTTCAGTCAAAGTGTCCGAGACCAAGTCACATCTTTTCGGCTGAGTGATATCGCTCGATGGGCACTACAGTAGTAAACAACGACAAAGTGCATGGGCTTCGCCACGTATCATCGAAATTATACCCTTCATTCGTTGCAGCCGATTTTGAAGAGATTATTTGCTTGTTTCAAACGAATGAGTGCAATGTAACCGAGTGGAATCGAGTTTGTCGAAGAATTGTTGATCGAGCTCCTTTCGAATGCGTCTCTGACAATGATGACGTGCTCTTACATGCAGTACGCCAAGCGGCAGAATGGTGTGTCCAGAATAGACTTCGCACTCACTTTGGAGGGCCCTCTCAAAGCTTCGAGTGTATTGAAGGCTTGTTACAGGAGTACTCGGATCGGGTGCAAAACATGGCTGGATGGACATTGAAGGGGAAAGATGTGCGTGGGTTATCGAATTGGCTCATGCTCGAGTTTGTGACTGCATTGGAGATGCGCATCGCTCGTGCGATTCACTCAACTGAAGCAGTCTAGAGATCGAAAAATGCACCCGTTTCATTACGGCGAACGGCTGTTGCAAGACTTGTGGAAGCGAACTGTGTGGAGGAGGGGGGTGCTGCTCCATTGATATTGACCACAAAGGACTATCAACAATTAATGTACATGTATACATGTAGTTTTTTATTGACAATGTACTCGTATTATCCTACTTTCCATACTTCATGTCCTCATAACCAGTTTCCAGTCGTCGCCTTCTTCGAAGGCCTTAAGAATCCGCAGCTCAGCGGCTACGTCGCGCTTTCTCTTGCTCTTCGACATCTGTAGGGAATATAAGAAAACACGAGATGAGCGCGGAATTCCAACAGCTACAGTACAGTAGAAACTTTTCTTATAATTATTTAATTATTATTTCACTTTGGATGAGGATATCTCCACTTTGGTTGCGAACCTTTCGTATTTTACGTATATTTTATTACTTTATCCACTTCGGTTGAAAACCTTCTCATTTAGACCTGTAAATGGTGTAGACCATTAGCACATAAGATATGTAGGACTCAGTGAAAATACTGAAGCCTACACGCAGCGCTGCCTCCATTACATTAGTGGTTCTCACGAACCAAAGTATAATGGAGAATGGAGAAATAATAGATTGTCATTGGTCAGATCCATCATGCATCCTACCTCATCCTTCACGATCTGTCATCCAAAAAAAAAGAGGAGGCTGGAGAAATGCAGCAGGTTGGTATGTGATTCGTTAAAAAGGCCGAAGAAGAATGCTCGTAATTGGCTGTTATTCCTGAGTAGAATGAGCTATTTTTAGTCTTACCTCCGGCCTGTGTGGTCGGCACACAAAGGACAGCACACAAATATTAGCTGAGAGATAACAAATAAAAGGAATAAGTCGTCTAGATGGAATAGAATCACAGAATGTTTAAAAAGCGAGTTGGGTCTTAGAAGTTTACTCAAATCTGTAGACATTATTCACTATAAAGTTATATTGTGCTCTGACTTTTGGAGAAAATAATAAGCCAGCTCGAGGTCCTCACGAGCGGTACAGGGAGGATGAACTTTCATTGGTCAGCTCCATCACTCAACTTCCATTCTACCTCTATTCGTGAGAACCACTATTATCTTTAGGTCTTTCGCGACTCGATAAAATTTGCTGTCAGGGATGTATCCCTTTAAGTACGAAAATAATCCAACTTACTTGGAAAATAATCCGACATTGTGCGAAACTTCATTTTCCTCATACCTGAAAATCCAACTTTGCTTTGAAACTAATCCATCTTTCGGTGGGAAAAGGTGTATCATACCTTTTATCATCTAAAGCAGAGAATAGAACGATTGCAGTTACTCACGCCTCTGGGGTACGCGTATCTGCGGAAAAGCGAGTGATTTTATGTTCATTCGTTACGCCAAAGCGTTGAGTTAACGGAAATGTATGGCGACAGTAGATTGTGTTTTAAATTGCGTGCTGCATGTCGGTAACTTGCCGTTTACGATGGAGAACGACTTGCAGTAGATGTTTCAACCAATGGCATGAAGCTAAGCACAGAACTGTTCACTCTCAGTGCGATCAAGTAGTACTGGGTACACATTTCGTCTGCAATGTACATACTGCGCTGCTTGCTCGTAGGGATCCATGTGTCACACATCCCGGCTTCTCTCATCGAGTCAGCGGGTGGAAAGTTTGCACGACTAGCATAACGAACCGTAACCAAATTGCCACACTTGACCAATACTAGCACCATTGTGCTAGCATTACAGCACAACACACGTTTGTGAATCCGAAAAGGAAATTTTGTCGCTCGCACCGAATCGTAGTTACCGTGTAGAACACTCACTGGTTGCTGCAGACGTAAAGCATCAACACTACGCGGGGTAACGTCTGCTTGATCTTTGCCACATCCATTTTTTCTAATCTATTGAAAAAGTGCTTCTAGGCGCTCCTGACCCACACCATCAGGGTGCCGTGACTCCACGAGAGGTGACCAGAAAGTGAGGGAAACTCTAACCCTCACCCATGGAAATTTTAACCCGCGCCCATTTCTGCACCCATCGATAATTTGACCCTTATTGGGTCATTTAATCGGCTGAGTCTGAATCTGAGTTACCAACAGATTTTAAAAGCCCGAGTCGCACACCTGTATCAGAAAAGGTATGGCAATGGAGACAAGCCGTCGTAACTTCGAGCCATGTATTTCAACAATGACAAGCGCGCTGACGTTAAAGGAATTATTGTATGGTACAAAAAAAACTTCTTGAAAAAGGGTCCCAATCGTCTGAGGTCGATTTGGAGCATGGGCTTTTATTTTAGTCAGACGACGTATCTGGTGTCGCGACGAGGTCACAAGGCTAACTACCGACCATTCATTGCATTCTTTTCAATATATCAATAAAAGAACTACCTGTCCCATCGCACAAGAGAACCACATTGGGTTCCAGTCCATCGGCCGTGCGTAACGCAACGTACCGTTTCAGCGTTGTCATGGTGGGACTTGTTAACACTTTGTATTCGTTGGCCTCGATGTTGACCGCAAAGAAAGCGTCATCGCCTGCTTCTTTCTTTGAATACCATTATCAAAGCCAGTCATTGTGCATCGCCTTCTGGATCTTTGGATCGTCTGCCCCTGCAGTATCCAGCGCGTTCGTCACCACAATGCTATTTTAGCGTTGACCGAAAGGGAAAATGTCGTTGTCGGATTTTTCACGGCATACTGGTCAATGTATTTGATGACCACCGCAAGCGAATTCAGATCAGCGAGAGGTTTTCCATCCATCACCAACCGTTTTAAGACGTTGACTGGATCTAAATCTTCACGCTCCCACTTCGTAAGATTCTGACACTGCAGCAATTGTTTTCGTGTAGGGACCTGGGTCTTTCACCCCTAATTAAACGATTGCTGCCAGCTTTTTTTCGCCACCGAATCACTGATGCTAAAGCCTCGATCTCTGTTTCTTGACTGAGACCAGCTTTTTGGAGGGCTTTAACGTCCCATGTCCAGACAATGAATTCGACTCGGCCAAAAGAATTTTCATCGTGAGGTATTTTCATCAGGGAGAAAAACTGACAAGCCGAGGTTTCCTGGGTCACGTGCCAATTCAGAAGCTGAATTTAACAGATTCATGGCGTTTAGGGACGTAACAGGGTCAGATGATTGATGTGCAATATAGAGTGCTTTTGCAATCCAATTTTCTCCGTATTTATTCGAGAAATGCTCAATTAAGGGCGTTTTCTTGCCCGAGCGCTCGAAAAACAGGACCAAAGCGTTCATCAACGGGCTATTCAGCGTGTTCAATGCATTGTCATCGACATGCGACTCCTGGAACAATCCAAGTCCAGTCTTTCCTTCAGATTTCCACTTTTGCACAACTGCAGCGTCGCGTACCGATACCTCCTCAACGAGATGAGCTACATCCTCCGGCGAAAACACAACCCCTCTTTCTTTTTCGTCTTTGTTTACTGTCTTGGTATCTCTTACGACCTCTTTGTCGTTGTATTATCACCTCTCGGCTAGCGGAGAAATGCCCCCCCCGCACTCCGAAGTGATACAAATCGAGGTAATGCCAGATCGTAAAAATCGAAGTCATATACGTCAAGGACATCAACAACTTTCACGATGTCTTTTTGTGCTTCATATTATTCATCCAGAGGATACGTTCTTAAATGACCCAATAGTTTGTTGCGGAAATGGCCTTTTTACTCAATAAAGATATCGTTTTAGAGAGGAGAACAATTATGACAGTGCATTTAAAAATCGAACCAAAATCTGCTTTAGCTTATCACGCTTGACAGCATTGAGAAACGCGTTCGATTGACCTTGCATTGCACCAAAAGCAGGTGAGGTGCGTCGCTCCTCTTTGAGTTCTCTTGAAAGACGATGAAAACCTGCTAACGTATTGGTCTTGACGCTCTTATATGTTGCCGATTTGATGCCGCATAGTCGAGTAAATTCCTCAACGACAAAACGAAAAAGCCGCAAACCTTCAAAACCACGACCAACTCCAAGTACGTTCCAGATATGCACAATGTGCACGTTTTAGATTTCTATTTTCATTACTTGGAAGTAGTATCTACTGAGACCTGGTGCTTGTCGAATATAGCGACGCGATGGTAAAGGCTTACCTAGAAAAATACAGCTGGGATTTAATGCTTGCAGTCGGCGGATTCTATTCAAACCGAGGCGTAAGCTTTGCTTCTGTGTGACTCCTGCTACTTTGATCAGATGGTTAGCTTTCGCTAACGCGTTGGTGTGACATGCCGCAATAGTAAAAAAAAAATCGACAGGCTCCACGGACGCAATAAACGTTTGGTTCGATAGCTATTTAGGTGAGCATGTAATGGAAAAATTGTTGCTGCACCATGACTGGCTAACGCCCGTTTTCTCTTCATTAAGACCCCTACGGCGAGGAGGACAGTATGAACGAGGAGAGGATTCTTAAGTTCTGCGATGATATTGATGTGGACCCTCGGGACATAAATATTATTGGTAATCGCATTGAAAATGCAGGAGGACTACACGTGTTCATTAACACGAAAGGAGTGGGCTAGAGGGATGGAGAAGATAAACTGCGACTCTGTTGCAAAGCTGAAGGCCAAGCTCCCTCAGCTTCATAAAGCTATTGCTAGCGAGTCGGAGTTCAAGAAATTCTACTCCTTCTGTTTTAGTTTTTCCAAAGAACCTGGTCAAAACAGTCTAAGCATAGATAATGCTGTGGCCATGTGGGAGTTGTTATTGCCTACGCGCTTCGAAAAGCTGACGGCGAGCTGACTAAATTCTTTAGCGGAGAAGAAGCCCGTGAAGGGTGTAAAGCGCGATACGTGGGATTTGCTTTTCAACTTCTTCGTAAAATAGCAAGAGTCAAACGCCAGCTATGATGAGAATGAGGCATGGCACGTGCTCATTGATGACTACATGGCCTGGATTGACAGAAGTAAATGTTAATACATCCTCCACATTATAAATAGGAAAATACATGTAATAAAGCGAAGGTCGCCAAAAAGAGCAGAAGGTTTCAAAGGATACAAGTGCTAAGTTACCTTATCGTTTTCAGTTGTTTGAGTAACTTGCTCGTCTGCCTGTTCAGGCGACTCAGTCTGTTTGAATAGCTTCTCCAAGATGGATGATGATGACGTTGTTTTGACCGACCGACACACCTCAGAGTTTGAAAATTACAATAGTACTCATTATGTACCATGTTGGAACCGCAAAGGACGACATGGGTTTTTCATCTTTTGATCGGCACTCAGTAGAGATGCCCATGCAGATATGCATGTTGAAGCGGTTGTGTTGTCAGTTATGTTCTCATAATCGGATTCTGATGGAAACGACGTGTTGAAATCAATCATCTTCTGGTTCAGGGTAACACGGTTGTGGATTGTTCGTCATGCTTTAGTTAAGGACGAAGGGGTGAAACGGCTATGGTCGATGGATAATATTAGTAAAAATTGGGCCATTCAGATGCCATGTGCGCATCTGAATCGTAGTAGCTAAGGATGCCACGGGGATTGAAGAATGGCTGTAACAGGCTAGCATTTAAAGGCACACACTGTCTCACGACGAAAAAGCAATACAGCAGCACTTTATCCATCGGGAGGCTTCCCGTGCGTCAGATAGGTGCATCGACCAGCAAATTTTGTGCTACTTAAAGATGCGTCCGAGTTTGTGGCAGTGATTCAGGATGACGGTACATATGGTGGAGGATGTGAGTAATATTGAGTGAAGATCAGTGAGCTACATGGAGTAGGAGCGTTTTTCTAATTAATGAATATAGACTTGGCACAGGGATTGTTTTTGTAGATGATGTCGAATTAGAAAGTGCTTAGCTAGTATCGTCTCTAGGTACCTTCTTACGCTAGCTAATCAA
>MIQA02006385.1:0-21590 GCA_001887855.2 Sclerospora graminicola
GTGGTTCGCAGAGGTAGAGGATGCTATCACTGCGCAGAAGATTGTGGACCCGCGGTCACAAGCTTATTTCGCCACCACATGCCTAGGCGGTCGCGCCAGGGCATGGGCGATGAGCCGCAGATCCACTGATGGAACTGCGTTTTTGACATATCAGTCACTCAAAGCTGAGCTAAAGCACAACTTTGAAGCTCCAGAAATGGAACTTAGCTGTCGCGAAGAGTTCATGGAACTCAGGCAGGGCAAGTTGAGCTTACATGCGTATGCTCAGAAAATACAATATTTGTTGTCAAATATTGTATATGAACCGGTGCCTCCTGCCATGCAGGTCACCGCCTTCATGAAGGGACTGAATGACGGTCCCATCAAACAGAGTCTTTACCGGGTTCCCCGAAGACTCTGACCGATGCTATAGACCAAAGCATCCGGGAGGAGTTCAGCATGCGTCGCTCAGCAGCGCATGCTGGGGTTAATCGGAAAGCGCAAGCGCCTTTCGATTTTAACATGCCGCCAATACAGCATGTTAATAATAACAATAACCAAAACTTCCAATCGAGACGAAGTTCGCACTTCGTCCCGAGACACCCGAATCCGCGATACAATGCGAGCGGAGGAGGTCCAGAACCTATGGATCTCTCAGTCGCGGTCGCCTCGACCCCGAGGCAACCGAAAAACAAAAAGTTCATTCGCTGCAATCGATGCGCGAAAATGGGCCATTACGCCCATGAATGTATGGCGCCGCGTCCGGCACCACGCAGTCAGCGGACTGGACAGTCTGCTGGCAAGCGACATCAACAGGGGCAACCCTCTGTTGATGCAAAAAACGTGAACAACCAGTAGGGGCGGGGTGCCCTACTGGACGGGTTATCTCGCATGCCGACATCGGGCATGTGAGGATAATAGCCCCGGACGGGACTATGTCCTGTCAACGAGTGCAGGGTGAAGAGAAACCTCTCATTACCCTTGAAGTTAGGCCACATGGAAACGATGTCCCCATGCGTGCTTTGTTTGACACAGGAGCGTCAAACAATTTCGTTAGAACTGAGGTACTAACGTCGTTGAACTTCGAGGAGATTGAATCTCCAAGAAGCATGTTATCAGTCCGGTTGGCAACAGGTGCCACTGTGACTATACCGAAGCGTGTTATTCGAACACGCCTCGAGTTAGACGAACTATCGTTCGAGGATGAATACATCGTCCTCGACCTTGATGACAAGTTCGATGTTATCTTGGGCATCCCTTGGATGTCCAAGCATCAACCAACGATCGACTGGGTTAACCTGTCGATCAACTGCGGCGGTCTCACGGGATCTGATCACCCTGTGAGTAATCCGGCTGTATCTCATGATACAACCGCAGCGTCAGATAGCCTGGTGGATAGCGATGGCACCACCAGATCTAATCCGACTAGATCAGCGGATGGTACACCCGCTGATCAGAGTCCAGAGGGACGCGAACGCGCGACGAACGAGTCGTTGCGCGTCACTAACGTGTGCAACACGAGTGCAAAGCACTCCCGTGTTGAAGTTACAACTACAACCGATGACGGTCGTGGTAGAGAGAATGCGCACGCGGTGGGAAACACCCACCGTGAAAAGAATGAAACCGTCACGGAAGCAAATGACTTCCGTGTCGATAATAAAGAACTCACGACCAAGAAAAGTCGAGAGTGCGAGAACAACATGGTAGACAGTGGTCACCATGAAGAGAAGGCCTTGTGCACGAGTGATGATCACCGTGTCACAGATCGGACAAATACGTCTGACCCAGCAGCTGTGTCCGTCGAGACGATCAACGTCCTGACGCAGACAGAGACCGGATTAGCTACCCAGTCTCTCACACTTGACAACCCTCCGAACTTAAGTTCAGGGTTGATGGCCCTTCCAGCGTTGAGCTGGAAGAAGTTCGTAAAGAACTTGCGAAATGATCAGATCGAACAGATCTGCGTCATTGTCGCATCTGATGAGGTTGTGGATATTCGCGAACGAATATCCACTTTACAATTGGAAGCCAGCGGGAACGAACTCGTTCCCAATGGGAAGAACACTGAGAACGAACTCGTTCCCAGTGATCAGACCAAAGTCCAGCGCTTTGAAGCGCAGAGCTGGGAGTCGCTTAAAGCGACTTCCCCGTATTACGAAGTACTTTGGGAATACGCTGACGTATTCCCAGAAGAAGTACCTTGTGAGCTTCCCAAGGATAAGGGAACGAGACACGAAATCGATCTCGTCCCCGGTACAAAGTACTGTGTCACGCGGCAATGGCCATTGCCGCGCGATCAAGTGAAAGCAATCGATGAGTTCTTCGAAACTCGTCGTAAGGCAGGGCATGTGCGAGAGTCTACCTCTCCGCACTCCAGCCCCACCTTTTGCGTTAAGAAGTCCACTGGTGGGTGGAGAATCGTTCACGCTTTCAACAAGCTGAACGCAGCAACGGTACCGGCGCAAACGCCGATACCGAGAAAAGACGTCATCATAGATGGCATGAGCGGGAGCACCGTTTTCAGTGCTCTCGACTTAAGGGATGGTTTCTACCAAATCCTTATGCGTGAGAAAGATATTCCTCTCACGGCTGTAAGCACTCCAAGCGGTATGCTTTGGGAGTGGCTCGTGATGCCACAGGGGCTTCGAAATGCCCCTGCTACCTTCAACAGATGCGTCACACATCTATTGCGCCCGGTGCGAGAGTTCGCGCCGAGTTACTTCGATGATGTGTTCATCCATAGCAAGGCTGAACACGGCAAAACTGATGTAGATATTCACAAAGAACATCTACGTCAGGTGTTAGAGCTTATGCGCAAGCACAAGCTCTATGCGAACTTAAAGAAGTGCACCTTTGGTGCACCCGAGATACCCGTTCTTGGCTGCTTTGTAGGCAAGAATGGGGTACGCCCCGATCCAGAAAAGATCAGGGTGATCGTTGAATGGCCTCCGCCAACTAACGTCAAGGAACTTCGAAAGTTCCTCGGACTGGCGACATACTTGCACAAGTATTCGTGCAACTATGCCGGTCTGATCCGACCTCTTTCTCAATTATTGAAGAAAGATATCGATTGGCGCTGGAATACCCAGTGCCAAGATGCGTTTGATGCAGTCAAGCGTAGCTTGACTGAAGCTCCCGTGTTGGCAATCGCCGACAACGAGCGGCCGTTTCACGTCGTTTGCGACGCGAGCGATTTTGCTATCGGTTGCGCCTTGATGCAACGTGATCACGATGATCGTGATCGCGTGATTTATTACCAATCGCGTCAGCTGCGTCCAGCCGAACGCAACTATCCGGTGCACGACAAGGAACTCCTTGCCATGAAGTATGCACTGGCGAAGTTTAGGATCTATCTCTTAGGAGATAGACCCTTCGTGGTTTACACGGACCATGCGTCACTACGCACGGCCGTGAATTCGCCACACATCTCTCAAAGAATGGCACGTTGGCTGTCATTCTTTGCAGAATACAACTTCACGGTTGAGTATAAACCGGGAAAGCTGAACGTGGTAGCGGATGCGCTATCACGACGCCCCGATTACGAGACGAAACCGTCCGTAACCGAAGCAATCAGTGCAAACGCGATACGCTGCACCGATCTGTCTTCGCCGCTTGTGCGACAAATACGTCAAGCGTACAAGAACGACGAGGAAACTCGCCTACTGATCGATTACTTGAGTGATCAATCAGATCGGAAACGCAAGGAACTTCCTGAGTTCCTTCGCGCATGCGTGCATCGCTACCAATTGCACGATGGTCTGTTGTACTACAGCACAGACCAAGACGATGTCAACCGCATTGTCGTTCCAAACGACGATGATCTCAAACATCAACTTTTGTTTGAGTACCATGATGCACCGATTTCGGGGCATCAGGGTCGAGAGAAGACGTATGCTTCTCTCGCACGCGATTTCTACTGGCGTAACCAATACAAATGGGTACGTAAGTACGTTCGCGCTTGCGAGATTTGCCAGCGCGTCAAGCCCGCACAGTCAGCGCAGGCTCCCCTCCAATCTCTGCCGGTTCCGACAGAGTGTTGGAAGTCCATTTCTATGGATTTTATCTTTGGTCTTCCGGCTGATCACAGTCGGAAAACAGGCATTGTGGTCTTTGTAGACCGTTTCAGTAAGATGGTTCATCTTGCTGCAGTGTCAGCGAATGTCACCGCTGCGCAAACGGCGCGGATATTCGTTGACACGGTATTCCGTTACACGGAATGCCGGAGAACATAGTCTCGGATCGTGATCCAAGATTTACAGGGCGTTTCTGGCAAGAAACGTTCTCATTACTGGGCACGCAGTTGAAGATGTCAACCGCGGACCATCCGGAAACGGATGGGCAGACTGAGCGCGTTAACCGCGTTCTCGGCGACATGCTGCGTTCCTACGCACATGCCTTCGAGCAGTGGAGTGATTATTTACCACTCACTGAGTTTGCTATAAACAACTCGGTGCATGCTTCTACCAAGCACACACCGTTTTACGTGAATGCCTTGCGGCATCCACGAACCCCGGCTTTACTTGGCGGTACGCCAAATCTAAGTGGGGGAGGGACCCGCTCAAATTCTAAGCGAGTCGAAGCACAAGCTGCAGCTGCAACTTGTGAAGAAACTGATGAATCTTCAACGGTTACTACAGAAGAAACTCAAGCAGTTTCGGAAACCGAAACCGCTTATGCGGAATATGTGTCGGCGGCAATGGCTGCTGACACTGAAAACAACCCATCCACTGCCAACAAAGCAGTAGATGAATTCGTATTACAGCGTCAAGCTGTAATACGCTATGTGAAAGACGCGCTTGCTTCCGCTTTTGACAAGCAGAAGCAGAATGCAGACAAGAATGGACGAAAGAACACAAATTCTTTTGAAAAAGGTGAATTAGTTATGTTATCTACAACTAATCTGCCTACACATGCAATAAGCAACTTCCCTACACGGAAGTTGCTCCCTAAATTCATTGGGCCCTTTAAGGTCCAAGGTGTTAAAGGGAATGCCTATACCTTAGACATTCCCGCGGCCATGCGCCTCCACCCAACGTTTTACGTTGGGAGACTGAAACCATACCGATCGTCTACGTCTTCGGACGAGACGCATCGCCACGGCGAATGCCGTGCTTCTTCAAGTCTCCCAAGAGAGACTTGTAGTCGGCCTCCAACCGCTGGTGGGAAGCCAGAAGACCCTGGAGAGTTTCCACCTCCGACTTTAGACGGTCAACGTCAAGCATCAGAAGATCACTCTTCTTCTGCATCACAACTTGCGCATCGAGAATCTCACGAATCTCGTCCCGATGATAACGATACGTTTTCATCGAATGGCACATGTCCTCGCGTAAAGCGTCATACAGCTTCTCTAAGCTGCGGACCTGATGCCCATGCGCCGCAACGACAGCGCCGAGGGAATTATCAACCCCCGCCGCCCCTGATTGACAGTCAGGGGAACAAGCGCTACATTCTCGAGCGCTTGCTTTCGAAGCGCTCGGTTCCCTATAAGAAGGGGCAGCGTACCGAGTACTTGGTGCGTTGGTTGGGATATTCCCAAGAGTTTGACTCTTGGGAACCGATCGAGGTGTTGAGGGCGGATGCCCCTGACCTCCTGCGTGAGTTCGAGAAGGATACTTCTCCTCGAACTCAAAAGAAGCGTCAGCACTAAGTGTTGACGAGGGCGGCACGCCCACGTTAGGTGCTGATGCCTGCGAAGCTTCCGATGCCTTGAGAGCATCGACATAGCACTTAACTTCAGCGGGTACTGAGAAGCCTCGGTACCCTCTAAGCTCCTTTTCGGTCAGCCGAGGAGCTCCAGGGGGACAACACGGGCATTTCATGCTCGAAGGGACCCCACAAGAGAAACCCTCTTTAATACAAGTGAAATGGACATACTCCATTTTACCTGAAATCGAGTACTTTAAGAAGCGCTCGCGGTTTGCGTGAACCTTCTTCACGTACCTGTCGGGATCCTTGTTGTAATTCTCAACAAAGGCATTCCAACTCTGAGTAAGGGCGTCTTTGTCATCCTTACTATTTTTCGACCCTTTCCGGTTCGTATAGTGACGAGCCTGGTAGAAAAGGTCGATGAAGTACCGACGTCTAATCGTCAGTACTACGATCGAAACGACGATTGCGAAGGTCCTCGCAATCGTCAAGGGCATTAATGTCAAATAGTGGGTATTGACAGTCACGTTTCATATGCCCACCACTATCATAGGCAAGAGCCCATGCGGGGGTCCAAAACCCCACTTCGTACGGAACATAGCGTTCTACACGACTCAATGAATCGGAAGCAGTGTAAGCCGCTTCCGCACGATGTTTCTTGGTGGGTGGGGCACCACCTACCGTCTCAAAGCCGTCTTCGCTACGACCTGGCGAATGACGAGGTCCAGGAGGAGCCCTACGCTCCTCATACCACCGCTTCATCGAATTGTCGCTGTCGTAATCGACGGCGTCAGAAGCCACTTCGCCATCACTTAACGGCGAAGCGATTTTGGTGGTCTTAACCCCACTAGAGTAGCTGACAGGGACATCATCGTCCTTGCCCCCATACTCGGAGTCGGATGACTCCCCGAAGAGGTCGTTAAACTTCTTCTTTGACACCCGCCTTGCGGCAGGGGGAGATGCGGAAGACGCTGCATTCGCGACGTCTCCCCGCCCTCGCTTAGACACTGCTTCCACAGCGTCTGCCACGAGAGACAAGCGGTCTTTTGAATTTGCCTTGCGCCTCGATACTACGTTCGAAGCGTCGGCGTCCGATGACACTTCCGCATGCGATGCAGAAGTGATATCCGTTTTCGATGCGTCGGCAGTGCTCGTACGAGCGCCGCTGCGTTTGCTGACCATCAGATTACTTCTGGTCAAGATGAGTTATAACTGAATATCGTTATAACCAACAAGTGCCACCACTCGATTGGCCAATATTACGATATATTATTGGCCAACCAGCTTGAGTGGGGGGTGATGTAATGGGGTACCATTACATAAATGATATTTGAATAGAAATATCACAGTTCAATTTCAGTCATAATACATGAAATTGTGAACATTGGATTATAAGTTGTCATAATCCACCTTTGAGAACAGATTCTGATATAATTGAATCTGACAAGTCATCTAATGATACAAATATCATTAGATCAGCTTTATACTACATGTTACTATGATTAGTCTAGGTCTAATTATACTAGTTAGCTCTTAACCACTCATAAATATATTCACTCTTAAACTTACCTTCTAGCACTCAAGCACCTTAAATATATATCAATATATATTTAAGTTATAATTAATTAGTTAATTAATATACTAATTTCTTTCTACCTAAGTTTATTTAAAGTAAACTAAGGAGGACCAAAATACATTTGGTCCAACACAATTTGCACGCTTCCTCATTTGCAAATTAACAGTGTAAGCCGCGTAACAGCAGCCCTGTTACATGATTCGCTACTATAGTACCGGTGCCGAAACGTGATACCGCACACCCCTGGTGTGTACCTAGCTCAAAAAATCGGCCATAATCTCTATAAGTACGAATCTAAATGCCTATCCGTGTGACCTCAGTTGTGATTGGATAAGGACAGCGCTATCGCATATGACGGCAGATCAAAAAAGATTTTAAAGGGTGCAAACAGCGGGTCAAAATGTGCTGTTGGTGAAAAGTTAAGATCAACAAGCTAAGCTACGCGATTCCCGGCCATAAACTGCTGAAATACGTTATAGGTTCTTACAGAGATTCATTGTTAATTCCGACGAGGAGCAACAATCGTGTTTTGTAAATTTCGCAGTTTTCTTTCCTATCTCGATCTCGTATAGTAGCCATGTTCTTTAATGTGATGTCACCGACCTCGTTTGGTGCAGTGGTTAAGGGCCGTTCTTACAAAATGTCCCGAGGTCCCGGGACGAAATAAACGACAATGATTGGCTCAGCCAACTGGGGTTAGGTCGCGTCGGGACGGCATCGGTCCCACCATATGGCTTTATCCCAGGGCCATTTTGGGACGTTGGGTTGAATGCGTCTCATTATACTTACAACCCAACCAAGTTGGTTCGACATTGGATTTTCGTCCCTAGTGGGACTCGAACCCGCAATCTCCCGGTCCCGGAGGCAGGGCCTTAACCACTGCACCAACCGAGGTCGGTATTTTGGGACGTTGGGACTGGGACGGGCTCAGCCCATCACAATTACAAATCAGTCACTCTTCAGTGTCTACAATTATGAATAAATTTGCTTCTACTCTTATGCCTTAAACTTTATTGTTTCTTATTAGAAAAAGACTGCGCTATCTCACGTAGTGACAGTTATTGCCGTTTATTGTGAACAAAATGGATGATTCTCTTACAGTAATGCTACGTGTATAGTTTCACGTCAAATACTGGTAATCACTAAATACAAAAAACGGAAATATCCTTGTCCGGAGATCGATTCTTATTTTCGGGATATACCGTCCCGGGGTCCCGTCCCGGGACATTTTATAAGAACGGCCCCAAGGCCCTGCCCTCGGGACTGGGAGATTGCGGGTTCGAGTCCCACTGTGGACGAAAATCCAAAGTCGGATAGAGTCGGGGTCCAAAAGTGTAATGAAATGAGGCCCTTACAGCACCGCGCTTGACATGGCTTACACCACCCTGTATAGGGTACGGTTCTCTAAATATTCTCTTTAATGTCGTGGACGTTGTCATTTTCAATAATAAGTTTAGATCTATTGTAGTGTGTTTTTATCCGTTAACCAGGATGTACTGTAGAGGTACTTAGCTTCGCCCTCATCTTTACTTCATAGACCTTGGATCCTTCAATGGCTCTATACGAAATTATTGCGCCATATTTTGATACATGCGCATTTGTGCATATATTGCACCAGTTTCCGGACCAGTTGTATTCATCTCTTGGTTAATCTCAAAGTGTTCTTGAGCTGCTTCAGTAAGATCATCAGTCAGTGACCGCTGAGTATTTCCCGGAATTCCTTGTCGGGAGAAGACTAGAAGGATTTCTTTCTGCGACCCTGCGGCCCGAGCTTATCAGTTGTAACCAACCTAAATAAGAATCTGTAGTACCTGATGTTGGACCAGGTGTACCATCTTGTGTACCCATAATTAGTAATAATTTAGGGCCTAATTAAGCACCTAATTATGGAAGACAACTCGGGACCAGAATGGCTCCGGGGCCGAACATCCGGGCCTGATAATATACAGGCGACCTATGGATCACATACCGTCCTTGCCGAGATCGTTCAAGGGGAATACAGAGCTGCTGATTTGGACTGATCTGTTCATGGGATTAGTGATCGTGAAAGCGGGATCTACCCGAACAGTCCAACAAGTCGCCTGCAGTTATGAGGAATGTGTTTTTAGGCGGTTTGGAGCAAGTGAGGTGATCAGGCACGATCGGGAACCAGGTTTCATGGCTGGCGTTTTTCGATCATTCAATCAGATACTTGGTCAGAAACAAAGCGCGGCCATGGCCTACCGTCCGCAAGCGAACGGTAAGGCCCAGCGCATGGTGCAGACGCTAACCAGAGCTATTAAGATGTATGTTGCAGACTCCGCTCAACAAGATTGGGATGAGTATGCAGAGAGACTGGTGTTTGCGTTGAATTCTTCTTTCGATCGGATCAGTGGAGATACTCCGTTCTACTTGGCGTATGGTTGGGACCCCCGATCTACCATCGTGTCGGTGATTCCCGTCGGATGTACCCGAGGTCGAGATCGCGAAGCTCGTCGATGGCGCATGGGACTCCAGCGCCATTACCAGCATGCGCGGGAACAAGTGAATGAACGACTGCGGAGGGCGATCCAAGAGAGAGCTGATCGGAATAATGATCAAGCCGATTCGCATAATATCGAACCGGGATCAAGGGTCTGGCTTTACTTGGATCGCGCAAAAGAAGGATACGACAGGAAGTTAGCGCATTAATGGCATGGGCCATTCCGTATATCTGAATTGATCGGTGATCATGACGCCCGGTTGATCGCTGCTGGTACCGATTACGGAATTTTCCCGATCCTCCACTTGTCGAAGCTGAAGCTAGTCCGGGAATACCCCGATCGACCAAAAACCAGGTTGTCATCCGATGATCAGCCAAGATTTGACTTCGACGAAGCTCTCTTGCCCGAAGACAGTTGGGAAAGAATGTTGGATCAAAATGAATTTGAAGTGGAGAAGATTTTGGATACCCGATCAGGCAAGAGGATCCGATTTGGTCGAACCCATCGTGATTACTTGGTTCAGTGGAAAGGTTACGACGATCCACTTTGGGTAGATGAACGGGATCTGAACTGTGGAGCTCTACTAAGGGAGTTTGAACGTGATCGGGTGAGACGAAACCGATTTGGAGTAATGCAAACTGATGAAGAAGGCAACCGGGAGTCTCAATAGTCTGAGTTGACATATTGTGATGGATCAGCCAATGGTAATGGTCAAACAAGTTGAGATCAAGTTGATTGAGCTGGTTCAGAGTCAATGGATATATATACATGTAATTCACGAAAACTACATTCGCGTGCATATGAACGATCGACATTCAAGATGAGGATAGTGTTGGAACCTGGACATGAAGTGTGGATATGGAACATGAAAATTATCAGAAAGCTGTCGTGATATATTAATGATTAAAAAGAGAATGAAACGAAAGCTGGTTATCACGATAATTACGAGCCATACTTCGCGCGCAGACGGGAGATCTTGAGCACCGGATGATCCATGGGGCTTGATTGGTATTGGTTCCGCCGGGGCTCTTGACGATCGGCAAAGTCCAATGCATCGCGCAACGTGCCGATCGGAGTCGGGTGCCCATGACCAGGATACCATTCCCCGCCGTCGGCCTTGATGCCTCGCATTTCCGCCCGGCGAACAGGCAGGTGCAGCACGGCGGGGAACAGGAAAACCTCCAAGTCGCACTCGCTGCGCTGTATCCCATCAACCACATAGTCGCAGATCACGGCCCAAGCTGCTCCAGCTTTGGTGCGTCGGCGCTTGCGAGCATGATAGTAGTGCTCAAGCCACGCGTCCTTACGCATCTTCACTGTGATCGGGAAATGGTGAGTCGCCTCCCATATCGCCTGAACATGTTCCTGATAATACGAGGTCAGGTGTCCCTGCAGATCAACAAACCAGGGGCGATCACGAAAGTCCAACCCGGACATAGGCGTCTTGAGAACATCCCAAGGCTCTGAATCGATTAAGGGTTTGATGGCCCTGGGTGTCAGAATATCAGATTGCCACTGCGTGTCCTTGGGCGCCGGCGACCTGATCGGGAAAATTCACCCTGGCGGACGGGACCAACAGCGAGGGACGAGTTTGCGTCTTACCGAAAGAACCAGATGCGTTAAATCCCATACCTGATCGGCACTCCAGCGTCGTCGGGTCGCCAGATGGGCCTTCGACGGTTTGCCCTGCATAACGACGTATAGATCCATGAACCTCTCATTCGGATCATAACTATAGTCGCCTTGCTTGATCACCGATTTGTCCGCTGGAATGAAGACGCCGTGAAGTTGGGCGGTCGGGTGGTCAGCGTCATACCGGCGGACGGAGGAGCGCTAGAAGCAGCCGGAGCCGGTCGCTTGTCTTCCAAATCGTCCTCGTCATCGCCGTCGGAGTCAAGCAAAGCGACGGCTCGGGTCAGCGAAGTTGAGCCCGACGAAGACGCCACCGGAATTCGACGATCAGCGCTGCGTGATCTGGACAAAGCAGTTAGCGCCCTTTCGTCCAAATCTGTTGACTCGTCGTCAGAGTCAGCAATGAGACGGGAACGCTTAGCAGGAACCGTTTTCTTCTTCGATAAGCTTGCCCGTTTACATTTCAACGAACTAAAGATCGACGAGACTGGTTATGATCTAGCGGCGAACGGAATGGAGTGGACGCAGAAGCCGTTGCCTTGTTGATCACGGGCTGATCAGCATCATAAATCGGCGAGGAAGCGACGGAGAAGGTGGGCGACGGCGGGGCAGATCCAAGAGGCTTATACGACGATGTCCCAGCCGGAACAAGAGAGCTGATCAGCTCAGGGAACCCCTGCAAAGCCGTGCGAAGCGACCCCCAATCGGCGTTCGGGTCGGTCCACCTGTCCATGGTCTGGAGTTCGATCTTCCTTAAGTCGCCATGACTTTGGATCCAGGTGCGCTCATTGAGCTCTAGGGTTTCAAGCTTAACCCGAGCAAGATTAAGCTCGCGCCAGCGATCTTCATCTTCCTTCTGGTTCTCGCTCAGCCTCTTTTGAATGTTGGCACGGCCGATGCGTGAATCGGAAAGCTGCTTCACCAAGAGCTGGACCTGTTCATCCGTATAACGCATCTCGACTTCCAGGCGCTCCACTTCCTCGGCGGTACGAATTTTGTCACGAAGCAGCTGATCATGGTCGCGACGGTAGTCATCGAGCTGTTGCAAATGACCAACCATCTCGACCATCGAACATTTCATCGCCTCGATGCGCTCGTCTAGAAGCAAGCATAAGAAGGTTATATACAGATCGCAGAAGAAACAGATGGGATGGACATACCTTGATTGCGGACAGTAACAGACAGCGAGCGAATCATCGATTGCAGAGAAGCGACAGTATCCGAAGGGTTGACGACGCGCAGAGTAGCGAGATCAGCAGACAACTGATCACGCTCAACTGTCAAACTTTGAACGCGGCTCGTCATGTCCAGCAGATCTTGATCAAGTTTGGCGCGATCCAGTCGTAAAGCCGACAGTTGGTTGCCAGGTCGGCAGAATCACGCTCCAGAGTATCGATGACGACCCGACGATCAAACAACTCGGCATTAAGCGTCCGGTTAGCATCGTACAGGGAAACTAACTCAGGAATTGCGCTTCGGAGCCCCAACCGCAATCGGCTAGTCTCCATGGACCCCAGCGTGAGCGGGCCTGATCCCTCCACCAGACGAGCCAGTTGTTCCAAGTAATCGACGGGGCGACTCGGAGAAGGCCGAACAGGGAAACTCAAAGGCGGAGGATAGGAAGTCAGGGTCGTCGTGGGAGAGATGAAGCTGGTCGTGATCGTGGCCGCGGTCGGGATCAGAAGTCGCAGGACCAGTTGAACTTGGCCCGGGAGATGAGACGTTGGTCGGAGAGGCAGCCGAGGTGGCGGGAAAGGAAAGAGGAGGTCGTCTTGAGTCAGACATGACTGGTCGCTAAGTGGAGAATTCAGAAATGGATGAGTCGAACTGCAGTCGTTGCGCGGCTGCAGTTAGGCTCAGGGGCGGCTGTGGTAAAGCGATCTGAAAAATGTTGAGAATAAGGTGGACTACACATGACCGTTGATTGGTGACGATGGGAACACCCATCAAGATGAGACAGTTGATGGGTGGGACAGGCTGATCGCATATACGACGAAAAGGTGGTGGACAACGGGCTTTCGTAATGTGAAGGGATAAGCCAAGTACCGTTACTACGCCCGGTCCCGGATACTAATGGAACGGCGAAGGTCACGATCCCGATCGGGATAACGCGTATTAAGTGGAGTTCACGTGGAAGTATATCACGAGATCGGCTGAGACAAATTGGAGATACAGCAGCAATGGCGAAGTGACATATCAGAAACAGTTATCGGGACGAGCTATGAACAGTGCAGATGTTGAAGTTGGATGTGATACGAAGTTCCGGCCCGATCGGCCGAGCCACCTAATTCTGCCCCAGAATACGAAGATCAGGTACAGAATAGAACGGGGTATGTGGAGTGGCGAGCCGTGCGAATAACACCAAGTTAAGGCAAGCGATGAGAGCCGATGGATCTGTCCAGGAATGATGTAAGAAGGCCCGATCAGGCCCGAACTGCTGAGTCGGTGCGATCTTGGTACCCCGACAGGGGATGAAGGTCGAGAATATGGTCAAATGAGCAGGCAAAGTCGTTGTGATGGTAACCCGGAGGTGTTTCGATGTGATCTGGGGCTGATTGCCCTGATCACTGCCTGATCACTCGGCCGATCGCTGTGCTGATCATGATCGGGGCTGATCGGCCACAAACCGGCTTCCAGGTGTGAAGGTAGATGGTGTTTTCAGTTAAGCCGGGTTGGATATGAGGTGAACAATGTCCGAGGGGCAGATCTCGAGCGTTTTCCAGGCTGTTTATCGAGAGATCAGGATGGTTGAAGATCGCCATAGAGTTTGACCGTGATCGGCGCAGAAGTGGTACGGATCAGTTCGAAGGTGCAGCAAAGATGGGTAAGGTGGTACTATGCAACCGTGGGACGAAGTGAACAAGGTCGAAGTATAGATCAGGCACATGATTTGGTGTATGGTACACTAGGTATAGGACATTGCATATATAATAAAAGGTTTTGATTTTTCCCCTAAGCAAAGAGTCGCTCCGCCACGTGTCGCGGTCATTGGGAGCACAGGGTTAACTAGTCCCCTCTTGCTCAACTTAATTCCCGGTTAAGACGCGCTTAGACGCATTTTGGCTTACCGGAAGGCCCCGACGGGTTTGTTTAGGTGATCAAACCTCACCCCCCACGCGCACGTGTTTGGAACACGTTTTTAATATTGGAAAGGTTTTGTGGAGATAACGTTTGTGGATTACTGTGGAAGATCGTGGTTTGATCGCGTTTTCTTGGTTTCTTGTTGTCTCTCACTCTCATTGGCTGGCCTGATCGGACGAAGTTTCCCGATCAGTGCCTAGATACTGAAGTTAAGTATCGACCCCAACCCGTTCTCCGGTGAAGATTTCCACCCGAGGACACCCCCGTCTCGAGAAGGTCATCCCCTCCGACCTGATCAAGATCATCGTTTTCGTCACTGAGTCCACCTGAGTGAGTGTAACCACCCCTGATCAACGGGTACACAAGGTGAGATGAAGTTGAATATGGATCCTATCGCACATGACGACTGGTCGGATGACCGGGATGATCAGATCAGTCACCATAATGGTGATTCATCCGATTCTGATGGCGATCAGGATCAACGGAGTGCTCCCTCAGATAGTTGGTCGTCTGGGCCAGTGGGTATCCGGATTCCACCCAAGACTTCCGTCCTAGATTTGGAAATCGGCTCCACCACAGGGCTACAAGAGATTAAATGGACACGAATAACCGTACGGTACGTAAGGGGAAAGACTAACAAATGAACAAAATGTGAGCTTTTTTACAGAGACAAATGGAATTCTTTGGGACGAAGTACGACAAACACCTGCAAATATAGAAGATCACCAGAACTCCACGTTTAAGGGATTAATATTTAGGGCAAATCTCCAGATTCATGGCCACGCGTGGACAAAATCCGGATGGGTTAAATTGATACAGGGTTTACGAAGATCCTTTCGGTCCAAGTATTATCATATACTTGTAGTGGGAATGGACGCATTCAAAATATTGTACAAATTGACTAGATGTAGACAACAAGATGATTGGACGGCAAGGACCCAGAAACAAGGACCGGCAAAAATTTGGAATCATCACCACATTCTAACGGATTATCAGCTGTGAGTCATGTAAAGGATAACAACGCTGCAGCTTAACGTGTTTTATGATGGATACATCAAAGAAGGCTGGTACCCACTCAGGGAGGAGTGCAACCGGCCTGGTAAAGGGTTCACACATTTAGTTGGGGTGAATGCGCCTCATTATACTTACAACCCGACCAAGTTGGTAGACTTTGGATTTTCGTCCCAGTGGGACTCGAACCCGCAATCTCCCGGTCCCGGGGGAAGAGCCTTAACCACTGCACCAACCGAGGACGGTACAAACATATAGTTTGGGGATGTACCAGAGCGGAACGCTCTAGAAGAAATTAATAGAGTGCTGGATAGGAACAAGAGTGCAAGCCAGTCAGGACTATATGGAACATATTGCAGCGAGATCAGCACCACCGAATTCAGCTATGATGAGTGCATGGCTAACGAGATGAATGGGAGTAAAAGCGAAGGAAAGGAAAGGTCCAACTTCAAAGACTGTGGTGGGCGATATGCTCAATTGGTGCGAGAGAAGGCCGTTCACAGTGGAGAAAGCTGGTCGGCAAAGGAATATGAGCATCTTATTTTATATCGCAAATCCGAGGGATGACAGAGTATGAGAAACGACGGCCAAGCACGAGAGTTGAAGGGATGCAATTTCAGGTATGTCTGGAATGTCTAGAAGAGACTAGTGATATTAGGCCAGATTGGCGCGACAAAAATGTAATTCTCATTTAGGAGGATGACGACGACCAAATATCGCACTAGACTACATAATTATATTATTCAATCAACTTTGCAAAGTGATAGTATTAATAAATCCCCTGTCCCTTAATATTAATAACATATATATTATAATACACTGTCCGTACTAGGTACTGTACTAGTAATGCCAACGTGTGTTGTTACAGATGAGAGCACCGTCCACTGAAAATCCGATGAGATGAAAGACTTTTCAAAAACGCGCGAAACGTCCTCCAAATTGTATAGCACACGGAGCATTGGCGTAAACATATCTGCTCGTGTCATCACGCTCGAAACACGCTGACATGTACTATTCCAGCCAAAATGGGTTAAACCGTGCATCTTGAGTCGCTGGCCTAGCAACTGAGCTGCGATTCGACGAAGGTTTATATCATCCACTCGACGCAGGTGTGGGAGAAGGACTCGAAGCGTCTGCTCGTTCAATGTGACACTCACCCTCAAGAATGCGATGAGCGATCCCTCAGTGCTCTTTTTTACGTTTTCCAGCTCTATCTTGAAGTCTTTGAAACAGAAACGGTATAATCGCCAACTTTTGACAATCGCCTCGACCCCTTGCTCTCCGTTATATAATACGTCAGGGGTCATCATTTTGTGTAGAAACTCACGATGCGAATTTTGCTGCGGGGATAGAGCAGAAACTTGTGCTTCGTGCTGCAATTCGTCGTGAAATAGTTGGAAATACGCGATTGCTACACTCCAGGCATTACACGATGTCGGATAATTCGCATAAAGTGGATGTCGCCGTTCCTTTAGACCCCTGATCTCATCTCGTAGTTTTTGAGTCTGCTCTTTAAGACGATGCATATAATCGTGTTTCTTTTTCCTATAGCGTATCTGCTGTAGCCGACGAAGTTCTCGAAAATGATCCTTTCGGGTGAGTGCCACCGTCGTCGCCACGGCAATTTTCTTCTTTTTCGTCGAAATTTGTGTGCTGCATTTATCTGAAACTCGCGATTTGGACACTGCTGGACTGGATCATTGCGTCGATGAGGTTTTTCGGTACTCTGAATGTCCGCGTCTTGTAGGTCGCCGTTTTCGAGTATAGATTGCGTCTTTTCCAGATCAATTCTTGAAAATGCACAAGCAAACGTCTGCTCACAGTATGAAGAGTGTTGTGAGGGACTAGGGACACAGGTCTCTCTACAGCAGCGTGGCGATCTCTTGGTTGCTATAGCATGACTGATTAGATTTTCACTCAGGAACTGACTATTTGGCGGTCGGAGAAAACTTTCTTTCATCGCAATGGTAAAGGTTGAGGTGTTGAAGAAGTGCTGATCATTGGCCTGACATGGGTATGACGCGTGCTGCTTTACCATAGTTTTTGTCCCGATTGCATAAAATTTAAAAAGACGATACCATCGTTGACCAGAGAGAGTAGTGATCTGCTTTGCATTCCTTCCTTCCCATCGATAGGATAACACATACAAGTACAATCAATCAGTATTCCATACAGCCTACAAGTGCAGAAGTTTGTCTTCACTTTTACGAGGCACTTATATAAAAGCATAATCAAAGCTTATCAAAATCAATTTCATGGTCGGTTGACCTGATCCTGCTGATTACAAATCAAGGTAGCGACAATGCACATCGTGGGTACAAGAACTGGGCATCATTATAAAAAGCGAACAGTGTGGGGAGTCTTGAGTTTTTGAAACCAAGTGCTTGGACAATCGTGTCCTATCCATGCGCCGCCCATCGATTCGCTAAAACACTCATGCATCAAGTCATCCATATACAGTAGAACTGTATATGGTTCTCATTGGGAGGTGTGACTGTATCATACAGCCACACCTCCCAATTAGAACTCCCCTAACTGGCACAAATCCTGTATCTGAAAGCGAATTCCCTCTTTTCCTGGGTCATTTTATAAGTGGTCACCAAAGTTAGGGAGTGTTTCGGGGCGTAAGCTATAAGATTGTAACTTTGTACTGGAAAAATCTGAGACGGATAGAGATGAAGATGGTTGAGGAGAAAAAGCGTGTCGAGCGTGTGTTCCTCCAGCATGTGCATTAACTTTAACTGATGCACCGCGGCATCAAACTGCGCTATGGTAATGGATCCCTGTTTCCCGCGATCAATGTTTTCGACTAACTTTAAAAGCACGGTATTATCCGACATCGGATACTAAGTGTCTCTAACGCTGCACGAAAACCTTCATAACTTAATCGCGCTCGCCTTCCGGTCCCGCCCCTTCAAATGCGACACGAAGGCAGGACGGCATAACATCAAAATACGGATCCACATATTCACTTCATCATGTCTCTCGATTGTCCTTATAGAGACACATTGGAAAAACTCATCTAATTGCCAACATGCTCACCGCTTGTATATTCAGAGGTGGATGGATTAAAAAGCGACGAGATTTTTTCACATATAACTCTAAAACTCGAATGTCTGGAGACTGCGACGTGTGCTACTGGAATTTCCACTGGAAAATAAAGCTTGCGGGGTTAATGTGAGTGCTAATCACTCAGTGGAGGTGCATCGTGTGTTGCCAAACTTCGGATCAGCGGAGTTTCTTCATCCACTGAGTAAAAATCCATTCCATGCTTGGTTGACAACCTTACTTTTTTACAACGGCGCTATCCGGTACCCTAAAAAGCAACCCGTTGGCATAAGAAGTTCTCGGGACCAAAACCGTTTTCGTCATATCCATTCTTTGTAGCGAAAATGGACATACACGTCGCGTCATGGTGGAGTAACTTGGAGTACGGCACGGTGAGACGACGATAAATTCGCTCCAGAGATCACTCTCACCACCATCTTTGATGGTAATCAGTGTCTCATTCTCAATGATAAAGATAAAAACGTGTTCACTCCAGAGCCGTAATGGCTTTTTCTCCTCGGTTTCTTCAAACGCGAGGCTCGTTTTCCGACTAAACGAGCTACCAATTGCTCGACTCCATTAAGCAGGTGGTTTTCGCGTAAAATCACGAGAGAACCCCCTACTCAGTTGGATACCTCTAACTCGTAGTAGTGATGATCCACCGGCTCCTGATCAGGAGGTAACTTCAGATGAAAAATATGAAGACGCAAACGTTAATGTGACGTAAAAGTAAGTTTTCGATGGCCGAGCGATATCAAAGCGAAAATGTGCAAACTTTCAATGTTCGATACGCTACAATATTTTTAAGAGTTGTATTTGTCTCCTTATCTTTTTCATCCGAGCCCCGGTCTAATCCAATCAAGTGCACCCGTGTCGCATTATATAGTAGTCAATCCTTAGAAGGTTTTAACATGTATGGCTAAACTGGTATAGGAGGGTAAAATAGGCGAAATACGTTGCCGATTAGGTCCAGAGATCATTCTTCATCATCGTGCGGATGCTCCTTATCAGAGTAGATATCAAACGGACGCGAGAATATATGGCCAAGATACCAAATCTATCTTCACCTGACTTTTTGGCATTTTCTCCTCCTTTACTCAGTGTGGTGCTCGCGCAACGCGAGGAATGCTACACACTTCGCAAGTAGCGCTGGGATTGTCGCCGTTAAAGTTTGTACATGTGCAAGCCTGACACTCCCAATACATTTTCAGCTCTTGAGGGCTGATCGTCGGCGCTATCTGAAGACGTATACAACGTAGGAGCGCCGACTCCCTGGTCTTTCTCGTCTGCAGGATCATCCCATTCAATAAGGCAAAATTTGTATAACTGCTATTAACCCACAAACGATGCTCTTGGTGCGTAACAAGACTACAGTGAAGCGATCTTCACCCAAAGATGACCATAAAATCAGTAAACCGGGTCATCGAATTCAAAACAGGCTTTAGTTCGTCATTTATCCACAAAATTTCCCCGTTTGGACATCCAGCTTTAGCTCTTGTTGATGACATCTAAATTTCCCAGCACCTCCGACATCAGATTCTTCGATCCTATCCCACTCGTCAGTCCGTTTGGTTGACCGAAGGGCAATTCGAATGATGTCTCCGGTTACGATTGGCTCTCGGTAGGATATCAGAAGAATTTAGGTATATGTACTGTACTTCGAAGTAGAACCGTATCTCACCCTCACCCCCATAGATGGTGTTTTTATATCTGCACCACTCGAATCTTGAGTGCGCCACATAAGGAGGTGTTACTGAATACATATGTGCCGCACCCATCCCTCCGCACCCACTAGGCATGGGGTTATATAAAGTGTCAATTCTTCCAATCAGAGCTGGGTGGAATCCAGGAAAGGGGCAAGTTACGCTAATTATGATAATAAGATCCAAATTTGGTAGCTCTGAATGATCGGTCTGCTCATTACCAAGTTACCTTGCAGCGATAGCGTTGTGTATCTTGCTATTTGGGTACCCTATGCTAGGTATACATGTATTTGTAAAAGTTTGGGCTAGAAGATTTATCTAGACAACCGATCAGCAGTGAGTAAAGTAGCGATACGCATTGAAACTGATCTTCATTTGGCAAGACTGCCTGTCAAAACGGATGTATGAAAATCGTACGTTTGCTTCATGTGCTGGTTTTTTGTCGTCATCTCCATTTTATGACCTCTGTGTGTAAGTACTTAATAGTAGTACTTAAGTAGTAATAGTAATAGTAGTAGTAATACAGTGTTACATGTTATTACTATGCACTACTACAGTTTATTCTGTAGGCCAGTAGGAAGTTTAACCCCGTTACGGTCGGTGCCTGAATGGCCCCGGGGACTCAAGGTGAGGTGGTGTTAAGTGCACTGCACCTTACTCAAAATTCTGCGCTCCACCTGTGAGATTGCCAAATGGCACCTCACCTTGCACGCCCAATTTTTATTAGTTAACATGAATATATATGCATATACAAATTCCTAATATAAGTTGAAGCTGAAGTTGCCTTCAACTTCGTAACCGCCCTGCGGTAGACGCCCTACGTCTGGATGCCCTGCATCCCATACTACTTGTAACCGCCCTGCGGTTGACACCCTGCGTCGTACCTCCTTGACGGACCTGCCGTAGACGCCCTACGTCTTGGGTGTCCTTCCTTTCTCTGTAATCGCCCGAGGGCGGGAAGATGTCGCGAATGCAACATCTTCCATGCCTCCACCTGCCGTAAGGCGGGTGGCTAAGAGAAAAGCCCAACGACATCTTCGGAGAGTCATCTGACTCCGAAGAGGGCGAGGACGAAACCGTCCCTGACAACAATTCTAGCGAGCTTAAGCCCGCTAGAATTGCTTCGCCGTTAAGTGATGGCGAAGTGGAGTCTGACGCCGTCGATTCCGACAGCGACAACTCCATCATACGGTGGTATAAGAAGCGTAGGGCTCCTCCTGGTCCTTGTCATTTGCCTGGTCGAAGCGACGACGATGACTTTGAGGTGACAGGTGGTGCTCCACCTGCCAAGAAACAACGCGCAGAAGCGACTTACGCTGCTTCTGATTCACCATGTTGTACGGAAAGCCATGTTCCGTACAAAGTGGGGTTTTGGACCCCAACATGGATGCTTGCGCCGGAAGTGGTGGGCACACCAAGCGCGATTATCAATATCCATTATTTGACATTAAC
>MIQA02006391.1:0-10232 GCA_001887855.2 Sclerospora graminicola
AAGATCGTTTGCCAGCAAAGTGTTTTGGAAGAGCGTGATTTTCAAGATAAAAGCACATTGTCATTGCTATCTAAGCGGGAGGGGAGGGGGTGAAGTAAATATGTCACTTGTAGCAGCTAGCGCCTGTTGGCAAATGTAGATGTCCACGTAATCACTTGTAGCTAAACGTAACAGTAATAAACACCAGTTAATGCGTTTATGACCTTGTTTGCCACAATGTATCGTCCTATCGGTTAGTATAGGCTATCGGCGTGTATTGTGCGTGTTCTCTTCACTTGAAATGTCCGGCCGGTAAGTGTCGGACGCGGGGAAGTGTTCAGGATGCGTATGCTAGACGTTCTGTTTACTCGACAAAAATGAAAGTATATATTATGTAAATTTTAAGTGTGTTTTTAGCTAAAATTCCACTTAACCTAAAATTCACAATATGCATAGAAACCACGATAATCTCGATAGCAGGAATTTAACGTCAGTTTTCATTTCATGTAACATCATCCAAAATTCCAACACTCCTTCCGAGAGTACCGGGGCTTCGTGTGCAATCCACATCAACGTAAATGTAAAGACCATAGGTTCATCAGTAGCGCATCATCGCCATAACCGTAATAAACCATCATTTTAATCCGATCTGTTCGCACAATTCTTGAATCCTCGGTGCATGTAAAGTTTTCGTAAGCAGATCTGCTACCATACTCGCGCTTGGTACATGCTCAGCCTCCACAATTTCACGTTTCGTAAAGTCCTTCAAGAATTTCAATTTTACGTCAATGTGTTTCGCACTCGCCGCGCTCGCCTCATTCTTAAGCTGTTTAATCGCGGCTTGATTGTCAATCTTCAGCACGATTGGCGTCTTCGTCTTCACACCTAATTCCTCGAAAAGCTCCTTCAAACCAAGTGCCTCTTTTCCACCTGCGGCGGCTGCAACAAATTCCGCCTCCGCAGTCGACAGAGCAACAGATCCTTGTTTCTTACAGCTCCATCCCGCAATAATTCCACACACAAAAATTACATTTGCACTGATGATCTTCCTGTCCACACGATCAGCGGCGTAGTCAGCGTCGCTATAACTAACAATTCGCAAAGGTAGTTTCATCTCTCCATCTCCACGTAAATGTAATTTCAAAGCCTTGGTGCCCTTCAAATATCTTGCAATTCGTTTAGCAATCTTGAAATCGCTCAGACTTGGTGCATGCGTGTGCCTTGTGGCACGGTGCACCGCAAACGATATATCCGGGCGAGAAATTCGTGATATCCATAACAAACTTCCCACAAGGGACTGAAAATCTTTCACCGTGGGCCCTTTTCCACGAGAATCAATCGGTAATTTTTCATTCAGTTCTTCATATTCTTCCAAACTTGATATATGCGTTTTTACCACATTCGCCTCCTTCAAACCATGCTTGTCCAGCATCTCCACGATGGTGCTCTCCTGATCAATGGTTTATCCGTTCGTTGGGTCACCCGTAATTCGCATACCGAGAAATTTCTCCACATTGCCCAAATCTTTTAGTTCCAAACCTTGCATTTTTTCGAAAAAGTCATCCACTAAATGAGTCTTCGTAGCTGTTACCAATAAGTCATCAACGTAAACTCCAACCACAATCGTGCCTTTTTCATCAATCTTCACAAAAATACATGTGTCCGTTAAACACTGAGAGAAATTCATCTTCACCAAAGTGTCGCACAATAGCTCGTACCATAAACGTCCTGCCTGTTTAAGGCCGTAAAGATTTCGCTTCAGTTTGAGCATTAGCTCTTTAGCATTTGTAGCTCCCAACTTTTCCAGTGTGTCATTCGAAATTTCCATGCCTTGAGGTACTTGTAGATAAATGTCGTAATCTTGTTCAGTACTTGCCTTCGGGTAAGCGCTCGGGACATCTCCATGCCTTGCCGGCACATTCCACACAATCGACAGTATTAATATGGTTTTCATATTATTTATCTCCATAACCGTCGAGAAAGTAAAAAAATAATTTTCGCCATACACCTGTTTGTCTCCACGTGCCACTAAGCGAGCCTTGTATCTTTCAACAGTGCCATCATTCTTGAGTTTCGTCTTGTAAACCCACTTGGTGGGTAAAGTTTTTATCCCATCTTTTCGTTTCATCACTTCCCATGTCTTCAAGTCTTCTAGGGCTTTTAATTCTGTCTTCTCAGCGACTGCCCACTTCTCAGATTGCCCCCCCTTATGGGCTTCAAAGTAACTTTTGGGGTCCGGCGTTCCAGCGATTTTCCCACTGTCCGGATTGTCGACGTTACACACCGCAAAAGCAAAAAAACGAATTTTCTTCGTTTACTCCATTTACTTCTTCATCATTCGAAACTTCATCTTCAATTTCCCTGCGCTGTTTTTCATCCTCTTCGTACTCAATCAATCTCTGCGTCTTCTTTATTTTTCTCACCGACTTTCTTGGCGGTAGCGTTTGTTTGTATTTCTTGTCGCGATTTTTTGTTGTATTCTCCTTCGAAAGTGAATTTTCTCCACTGTTGTCGTGACTTATCTCCACATCGTCATTAACCATACGTAACAACTTTTCATTCTCCTTCTCTCCTAAGGTCTCCACGTGATAAACATGTCTCGTAGTCGTCACAACCCTGTCCTTCAAGAGCAACACCTTGTAACCTTTAGTTTCATCGCTCTTTCCAAGTATTAGAGCCTTTTCCGCGTGCTTTCCTAGTGACTTGTTCTTGGCATCTCGCCAAACCATGCATGGCGAACCGAAAATCACTATATCAGATATGTTTGCCTTTTTCTTTGTAAGGACTTCAATCGGAGACATCTTCCGTACATTTGCACGCGTTGGGCTGTGATTTAGAATATAGCTGGCGTATTCCGTTGCTTCAGACCAAAACGTAAGAGGGACACCAGATCCAAAAATCATGCAACGGATCATGTTGAAGATCGTCCTGTTCATGCGCTCCGCTTTGCCATTCGAGGCAGGGTTCCCTGCTTCAGTGATTTGTCTTCTGACACCAGTCTTTTTGCAAAACAAATCCACATTCCTGTATTCTCCACCTCCATCGGTACGTAATACGTGAATCCGGCAATTGAATTCATTTTCAAACCATGACAAGAAATGTTCAAATTTTTTCGCAGCTTGATCCTTTGACTTCGCGGGAAAAACGCGAACGTAGTTAGAAAAATGGTCAACAAAAACAACCAGGTACTTATTTCCACGTCGATCTTTGGGGGTAATCGATCCCTTTAGATCACTACAGATTACGCCACCGATTCTGTCAATCGGTGCGTTCTGTCCACTATCTTGCTTGGGCTGCTTCGTGCGGGTTCCTTTTCCTTCAGCGCAGGTCAGACAGTTTGGTCTGCGCCTGTCAGTTAGCCTTATGCCCGATGCCGGGTCTTTTGCCAGTCGTTCCACAGTGTCATAAGCCAAATGTCCCAAACTTAAATGAAAGTGATGTAATGACCCTTCTTGTGGGTCATCACATCCGTCACTCTCCATAGTTGTCATAATCATATTCGAGAAACTTTCAGTTATACTTAATTCCTTCATCAGACTCAACTTTGCTATGAATACGCACCCAGTAACATCAACATCAAATAATACACTATCTCCATGCATCATCGTCATCGTTTTCCCTGTGTCTTTTAGTGTGCATCCCTTCTTCTTGAGGTTGCCCAAAGAAATTAAATTCTTTGCCAATTTTGTAATAGGCTTCCGTAAGTAATATCGTCGCGAACTTGCTTTTCAAACGTACTTTTCCAACTTTGGTCACTCTTAATTTCGCTCCATCGCGCAACAACAAATCTTCGTTTTCTCCACAATCAACTGCATCTTCGAGAAAGTCTTCGCTTGATACGAGGTGTCGACTTGCACCGCTATCGATAATCCACAATTCTTTATCTTCCAATATGTCTTTTATAGGCGTTTTTTGTAATCTCCTTCCACTTTCAAGTGTCGACAATACCAAATTCTTCTCTCCATTTTCGTCTGCCCTCGACCTTGGCTTGCGCTCGAAATTCTTGCCCTGCGGTTTACGATTTCCTTTTCGGCAGTACTTTTGCGTGTGGCCTTCCATTCCACACGAGAAACACGTACGTTTTTTCTTCCGCTCATCAACAAAATTTACCATGCTTCTTGTTTGCTTTTTTGTCTTGACTGCGCCATCTTCCAACTCCTGCGCCCATGCGATCAGTTCTTGCGCATGCAGTATATAGTCCATACGCTGTGGATTGTATCTAATCATCAACCCCATTTTCAATTCAGGAGCTGCATACTTAACAATGTTCTCCACGATAAGGCACTCGTGTGACCCACTTTCTCGTGCCAATGCCACTAGGTATAAAAAATGCTGGGTCCATGACCTCCTA
The DNA here is from genome assembly GCA_001887855.2 of Sclerospora graminicola. Classification (NCBI taxonomy): domain Eukaryota; phylum Oomycota; class Peronosporomycetes; order Peronosporales; family Peronosporaceae; genus Sclerospora; species Sclerospora graminicola. The sequence continues at coordinate 4,331 of MIQA02006391.1, forward strand.
GCATCTTTTTCTTGCGCGAAAAGTACCGCAGCTTGCTGATGCGTAATGTTTACTTTAAAAGCGTGATAAAGTTGATCCAAAACATAGTAAAGCTCCTGCGATATCTGCCACCACGTCATTATATTGGCTTGAAAGTAACTGGCCGCTACGCCCTCCAAATGTTCACTTAACTTGTTAACTTGCAAACGTTCTGTCCACACAAATCCAGACGAAAGTTGTGCCACATCCACTGCTTCAATAAACAGGTAGGCCCATTGCCTGAAACCTGCACCCACACCAGGATAAATCTCTTCACCTGTGAAGTTTTTGATTGTTAATTTGGGAATCTTCATATTCCCACTTCGGTGTATATTCTGCCCTTCTTGGTTTTCATATACTCGCGGTCCGTTTCCGCCCGGCGCCTGCCACTGCGCGCCACGTTCAATTTCGTTGTCGCCACCTAAGTCTTCCACTGTCACCCGCTTTCCAAACGGGCCATTATTCTTTACAGCTTCTTTAAATATGCTGCCTTGTTCTGAACTTTTAGACTTTGGCGAAATAATTGATGCGCAGTCTTCTGATTTTTCATCTTCCATAGCCTCAATTTTCGTCTCTAAACGTTTTATGTATGCCAACATGGCTGCTACATCAACTTCTTCGTCAGCCATATTTCCACTCAATCAAAATCTGTAACCACAGACGAGAAACAAATATGCGAAAACGAGATAATCCAATGTCTCCATTTGGTATAGGGGACTTCCACCAAATATCGTACTTTGCACGAAAACTTTAGTAAACTTCGACAACTTAGCAAAACTGGTCCTGAACCCCGTAACTTGGGCTCATAACCTGTTGGCAAATGTTGATGTCCACGTAATCACTTGTAGCTAAACGTAACAGTATTAAACACCAGTTAATGCGTTTATGACCTTGTTTGCCACAATGTATCGTCCTATCGGTTAGTATAGGCTATCTGCGTATGTTGTGCGTGTTCTCTTCACTCGAAATGTCCGGCCGGTAAGTGTCGGACGCGGGGAAGTGTTCAGGACGCGTATGCGAGACGTTCTGTTTACTCGACAAAAATGAAAGTATATATTATGTAAATTTTAAGTGTGTTTTTAGCTAAAATTCCACTTAACCTAAAATTCACAATATGCATAGAAACCACGATAATCTCGATAGCAGGAATTTAACGTCAGTTTTCATTTCATGTAACATCATCCAAAATTCCAACAGGCACCGCCAATGTAGTGCCGAGTGTCTGCAGTCCGGTAGATGTTGGGAATTTCGAAGACAGTTTTCGGTGAAAATGAAATTTCCAAGTTACGCAAAAAACAGCGTGGACCACTACATACAAACTTTAGGTTATAAAGTACGGTTCAGAACTTAATAACTTAATAATACATTTTATTATCCTTTTTACCCTACAACACTACAAGCAGTCACAGTTCTAAATTTGCGATATTGCCCTTAATTGTGTCCCAATTAAGGTTTAGGGCTAAAATGCATGAAAATGACGAAACCCGACCTTTTCTGCTTGACCCGGGTCCTGCGAGTGACCCGGACAACCCAGGGGAGACGGAAGACCAAACTCCCATGAATGGAGAAACAGGGAGTGGAGATGAGTTTGTTCCAGAAACCCCGGACTCGACCGAGGCAGAGAGAACGAGTCCAGGGAAGGAAGAACAAGGAGTAGTACCAGAAGAACCGGTACTGGAGTCGGTAAAAAATATCGAATCCAAGATAAACACCGACATATCAGAAAATAAACCGGTATCTCAGGAGACAGTAAAGGAGGATAATAGTAAAACAGAGACTGTACCTCAGAATCAGGGTGAAAAGGAAAATAAATCAAGTGAAGAGCGGCTGAGCATCATTAGCTCACTAGACTCACGAGAGCCAAGTCAACTGGCATTAGCCCTGAAGACGGCACTATGCCAAGTGAGAACGAGGAAACCGAGAGTAAAAGCTTGGCTGGATTTGACACAGGAGTTATTTACGTGAAGGTACGAGGACCGACTTCATGTTTATCGGACGTAGCAAAACGGTTCCCGCAACTAAAATCAGCGGAAGTGGAAAGAGTACTGGACCTTTTCGAAATAATGGTAATTGACGAACAGAAAGACTGGGAGCTATGGCGTCAACGTGTGATAAGTTCGGCGGTGATAGCGCAGAAAACGACGCAATCTTTCGAAAGCATACTATGGAAGGCTATAGGACAGGTAAAAAGTACTGAAAGAACAAAGGCTACCACCAACCCTCCAAGGATGGGCGCATAAGGTGACAGGGAAAACAACCACTATGGAGCAGGACGCGAAACTTGTGAGCAAAACTTTTCTGTTTAAGACATCGCTTTACATCCCGGATGAGATCACTCAGCTGAGAGCTGTATGCGAGAAAGTATATGGAAAATATGCGCCAATGCAAGTACGGGAAGGCAGTGCAGAGGAGTGGAGAATTGTCCAAGGACTTGTTGAAGGGACAATCATTGCAAAGAAGTTACCTCAGTTTTTAAAGCGTGTAATGAAAACAGAGGAACAAGTAAAGCTGGTACACACTATCAGAGCACAGGTGGAAGGGTGTTTAGTTCTTGATTTGAGAGGTGAGAACATCATTAAGGAAGCTTTCCTGAGCACAAAAAGCATTCAAGAAAGCATCGCAACAGCAGCGCCGACGAGAGGGACAGGAGGCCCGGAGCTTTGGCGAATGATAGCGCTGCTCAAAAGTATAAGTTATGACAGCAGCAAGCACGCATTGTACTTTCACTTCTTCACGCGGGACATGGCCCGGAAATTTGATGGAATAACTGTTCCGTTCCATCGTTACGATCATGTTCTTAAGAATTTACACCATCAAGCGCCAGAAAAGAGTGGTTCGGCGTGGGAAAGGCAAAGGGACGGTAATGGATAAAGTTTCGAGCATAAAGGATTCTATTCATGTGTGTTAAAGAATGTGACTCAATCAGTTGATCTATTGAAGCTCTCAAATTTTCTAAAAAAGTTCTCGGAATGGAGTTTCAGCTGGACGATCTAGACAAAAGTGGACCCTTCTCTGATACTTCAACGTTATGGGAATTAATTGTGGAGTCGGTTGCATGTCCGACGGCCTTGATGGATATCAAGCGTATCTATTGGGGACATACGATGATAATAATCGAACACCCCAGTATGCGGGGCAAGAAACAATGTTTACGGTGTGGTGAGCTAGGACATCCAATGCGGAAATGTGTAACTGCTCTCTATGACCTACTGAAGAAGAACTGTATTCATGTGAAGCTAGAGGAGTTGAAATCTTATGAGGCGCCTACACAAACTTTAAGGAGTATGGAAGAATTAAGAGCGCAAGTGGATGCTGTTAGGGAGCGGCAGTTGGCCGAACAAGGAAAGGTAGCTCAGGAAGAGAAATCAGAACCGACAAACGTTGGAAATTCAGGTGAACCTAAAGTGACCTGCGTCACTCCGTGTAAAACAACGGTACCACGTGAAAATCCGAAAGAAGACAAGCAGCCTGCAGTCCCTCAACAAGAGATGCAGCAACGGAAACAGTTACCAGACTGGATTACGGTAACAGAGAAGAAAAGTAGGCCTCAAAGCCGGGCACAGTCAGCAGATGATGACGAGGAAAAGGCGCCAATCCCTCAGGTAGCCTCAAGTTTACAACGTGACATCCAACAATCACGTGAAAAGAAAGTTCACCCAGTCAGCAACAAGCCATCGATTGGGCAAGGCAAGGATAGACAAGAAAGCTACCCACAGAAATCGAAAAAGCGTAAATCCAAGTTGGAAAAAAAGAAGGCTAAGGAAGAATATGAAGTAATTCTTCAGAAAAAGGCGAGCGCATTTCTAATGTTGGAAGGTAGGGCGAAGAACGTGATTACGGAAGTGATCGATGAATATGAAAAAAGTTGACGGGCCTATTACACGAATGGATCCATTGGATTGGGAGGATGATTATCCGCAAGATTTACAGTCGGTATCAAACTTATTTGAAGTCTTGGGCATGCGAAAAGTCATGACCCCTCCTACTGGTAACTGTCAACTTTATGCAGTTTGTCAATCCTTAACGGGATCGGCAAAAATAATAGAAAACGATGGAGTATTGGAAAAACTGACTAAAGCCTTAAAGGAAGGCTGCCTGGCAAGAGCCTTGATGGACTTCGAGGACAAATTCTCTCATGAGGCAAGGAAATCGACCCTCAAGGAATTAGGTCGAACCAATTCGGATTTGTCATCCACAGTATCGCGGAAACAATTTCAACAATATTTATTGGAATTTGCAGAAAGTAGTTCAAAAATACACGACAATATCCCGCGCCAATCTTGGGGGAGCAACGACACGCTGATGTCGATAAGTACAATGTTACAACGAGATATCTACGTGCTCAGCCACCCGCCAAGTGCAAAGGTACCAGGTTTCAATTTGTTTACACCAGAAACGCGGCCAAAACGAGGGAAAACATATCAAATAAGTGGAGAATACCCAATTACGATTAGTGTTTTCTATGAACGGATGAAAAAAATTCTGAAAGATGTAACGGAACAAGATTATCATGGCAAACGACCGATCATACTTGAATACAGTTGTCAACATTACGCCGCAATATTAAGTGGTGAAAGACAGTGGCCAACGGAAGATGTTGACATGAATAAAAGTAGTGATGACGAAAATTACGATGATGATAAGGAGCACTAGGGACAAGAAGGAGCACCGGAGTCAGATATCGCAGGAGATAGTGGAAAGTGATGAAGGCATGGTAACAAATTATGGCAATTGTTCGCCGTGGGACTTAGATGGGTGGGATGGCAACATTGAGGACATTCTCTACCGGCTAAATGGGCCGACCATTCACCATGCCTTAAAATGTGAAATTGCCGACATTATCAGAACCAAGGATTCAAGGATGCGAGAATTGCTCCATTTCCTATCAGATACTGTTAGTAAATTATCACTTCCAGACAAGAAAGCCTACTCGAGGCTAACTTGGAGGACCCAGCAACGGCAACGTATTTCCTTCAAAAATATCAGATTTCGAAACCAATTCTCGAACAATGGTATCACAAAGTATGGGCGGATAAACAACCGGAACATGAAATACTGCTTATATCTGATGGATCAATATCAGATTCGGACTATAAACCATCCGATACAGGAGACAGTTCACAGGACACCTCGGAAGCGGGAGGCGGTAATAGCCCCCTTTCAAATTCAAAACGGCTGTGTCGTCGAGACCAAAATGATGACAACACCGAATCAATGGAGATAGTACCAGTAGAACGTGAACTCATGGACGAATTCATGAAATGTGAGAAGGTGACAACATCGAACCCACTCTCGCTAGAAAACTTTAACATCACATGTCATAATTTAATCCTGCAATGGGAAGAACAAACGGGCGTGCCATTTCCGTTAATCAGCTCTACGAAAGCATTGTGGGTTAAGGCGGCCCAAAGAGAAGGCAATCGGCTATTAAATTTATTGAAAGATGTTCCTGGGACTCACTATATCCTAGACAGTGTTCACTCAAGTGTATTGGTTGAATTAACGAAAAAGTGGAGAGAGTAATGCTGGCTGGAGGTAGTGGAAGCAGGCAAAAAGGAAGGTCTTCTGGACATACCTGGGCAATGGTTTACGGAATGGGAAGACCGCTATAAAGTGATGAAATCTCAAAGTCAAAAAATGGCGATAATTAATAGCTCCCAAGAATGGGTGCGGTTACGTAAAATCCAGTACGGTGGCAATACAATTTTAAAACTGCTCGCACCGAGACAAGTACTTCGTCTGGCGACTATGCTGTTAAGCGGGCATATATTTGCGGAGCAGTTAGCGGCGATGCTCGGGAATAATTACAACCCTACTGATACCATTTTATGCCTACTTCAGCGGCATATTAAGGTAATGTCTGAAAACCCTGATTACGCAGCAA
>MIQA02006393.1:0-32363 GCA_001887855.2 Sclerospora graminicola
ATCACTTCTTGCATCACTTCTTTGTGCGTTTTACGCTTCTCTATCCCTTTTTCTGCCGGATCGCCATCTCCACCGCCAAAATGAAGGTTAGAGACAATCTCTTTCTCTATCCGTCGATTTTCGTCCGACTCGTCATTTTCTTCCAATCCATCGTCCGGATTGAACCTGTCGTAATCATCGTCCGTAAGTTTCGCACCTTTATGCGTTAAAAAGAGACCATCACTCTCTCCCTCCTGCTCCGAGTCCGAGTCCTGTAGGGCATATAACGACGCATTGCGCATCTTGCGCTTTCGTTCTGTCTGGAAGCGGACCATCATTTTGTCCTCGATAGAGAGACTCGGATCTTGTTCGCCAATCCGTTTGTCCTTAAACACGTTACTCTTATTACGAGCCCTGAACTCTTCACCTAACGTTTTGCGACGTTTACGCTCGGCTTCAGCTCGCGCAGCAGCGACGTTGCGGCCAGCGCCTTTGACCCGACGACCGATCACTTCGTGTTTCTGTTTCGTAGCATTACTTCGGACATCAAATGGATTTGAGCCACGCAAGCTACTGGCGCGGATAAACCCATGTTTCTGTTTCTTCCCGATAGACACTTTCTTGCTGCTGCTTTTCTTAAACGCCATGATAGTTAGTTGGCTATGGAAAGCCAACCAAAAAACTAATGCCAGGAAGTGAAATACCGGTATACATGTACAGTATACATAGTATGTATCTGTACATGTATACACTACAATAAATAACTTCGAAGTAATTTACCGGTATATAGGGTGCCAAAAGGTGACTCAAATGGTTTTAAATGGTTTGAAATATTTTACATATTGTTTTAAACATTTTTTGGTAAAATACGACAAAGTTACGGTTACTGCGCTTTAATAACTAAGAAGGGGGCAGGTTACTCTTCAGAATTTCCGTTGAATTCACTAGGTACATCTAGTGGTTATAAGTTAAAGTGATGGTTTGTATATTCCAGGAGCGACCTAAAAAAGGCTTGCTTCTTTTTCCCATTTCCCGCTCAGTATTAAAGTAACTTATGGATAAGTTGACTACACTTACTAAAGCGGGAAATTTCAGTTATTTATTGTATAGTTGGGCGCTTTTAAAATCATATCCCCAAAACCATAGACTCACCCCCAATATACAGTCGAACCCATATTAGCTACGAAAAAACGAACAAATGCACAGCCAGTTGTTTTAGAGGAAGGATACAAAAGAATTATTAATGACCTCTTTCTAAGTCAGAAAGAACTCTTAAACAGTGTATGTGTGGAAAAGGGTATATCTCATGATTTCAGTGGTTACCTTTTCTTGTAGCGGTTTCTCCAGCTCCCGCAGCGGTACTTGACCAGCACATACGATCACATTGTTGACACTCAATACGTGCTTTTCCCAGTCAAGCCAGCCGCTCCCGAGTCGATAGCCAGCCGCTTAGCATCTAATTCATGAAAAGGGCATTAATATATTGAAATAAACATTGTCTCGATAACATTTAACGCTTACGTTCCATTTGAAGAGGTATGATTTAGCAACGTTTTCATAACCCAAGCGTGGGTTCACCAAACAGCTAGTTGTGACGCCTGAATGTGTGATCCAAGCATGCTTGGTTGCAGCCTACGAACGTGTTAATATCGTCCACGCGGCCTTCTCCTCTTTGCGGACACAATCTGTATCTGCGAGGAACGGTCATAAAATTGACACCATATCTACAAGAAGGCAACAACAAATCCCACATCACTCTAAAAATAGCAAATTCCACACAGGAATCACAAAAACACACTTTCCAGCTCTCTCCTCTGCAAAGATCTTCTCAGCGACGTCTGGCATATTAAGTCGTCACAAGAGGAATGGAGACTTTGCCTTTTATATTTTGGGTTACCCACAAAAACCCACGATGTGGTACACTCGTTGCACAGGTTAGAATACGTGCCTCGTACCATCCAATCCCTGCATTGTTAATTGAAGCACCGGCAGCCTCAATTTCTTTTGAGAGAATCACAATCTCGTCCCACGTGCATCCTTTTTCAACCAAATCTAGCTTTGATAAACGGAAGATAATAATGAAATCGTTGCGTACCGCTACACGCACAGCTTTGACGATTTCGACAGGAAACTTAAGTTCTCAAGGTAAAGTTGACGACTTCCTGAGCAACGAACGACACCACCACAGAAAGCAACAAGAGAACGCAACTCGATAGCAGAGTAGAGGGATATTTCAACTTTTCATCGAATCTGCATCACTTATTCTTGATGATTGCATTTCTTTTGCGAGTAAAATCTGAATAGCTGCTGAATGCCAGCTTGGACAATTTTCACCACTTCATCGGCATCCGCGTTATTGTGCAGGAATGGCTATCGACGGTGGCGTTCGTCGAACTCCAGGAGACTCCACATAACTGCCCCGTACGACCAAACTTCGCTCCATCCGAAAAACATGAGCCCATGGTGAAGTGGTCCTGGAATTAACGGGCTAATGAGAAGTGGATACACTCACCTGATTGGTAGAAATGTTGGTCCCAGCCAGCTGCCCGGATCGGCCACCATAAGACGCAGGATGACAGCTGCCTGGTGTACTCACAAGCGACAGATCAGTGCAAGGCATGGAATTACATAAAACGTACTTCTCGGCTCAACTGTTTTAGCCAGTTCTTGGCCGGGCCCTTCATCAGATCAGCGAAAATCGGACATCTTTCACCTTCCGGTGTTTTATCTCTGAAGAAAGCTGATTTCGTCCGACTTAACCAGGCTCTCGCCTGATCATCATCCACTTCCTTGCCGGCGAAATCTTTTAATTCAGAGATCAAGCCAGACGACGGTGATCAGGAGGCCCGGAACCAGGTCAGCTAGGAGCTGGATGGCCGTCGATGGTGGAGCTGGATGGCCGTCGATGGTGGATGTAAGTGGCCAAGGGCGGATCGGCTAAATGATGTGCGTATGAAGGGCCCTGAGGAAGGCTATGCTCCTGTTGAAGCCGGATGGGACGCTGACGGTGGATGCTTGGCCGCTAAAGGAAAATCGAAGTCGGCGGCCAGGTGTGTCCAGGTCGAGGTGGATGGCTATCCAGGTCGAGCCGGATATTTGGTGTACGATACACAAAAGGGTATCCAGGTTGAGCTGGATATTTGGTGTACGGTACACAAAGGGCATCTGACTGGGCTATTTCAGGTAAGGCACATAACTATCCAGCCAGGTTATTTTGAGTAGGTTACACAAAAGGTTGTATTATTTTGGGTAGGTTACACAAAAGGATGTATTGGATCTAGGGATAAAATCAGTATACGTTTCGTTTTCTAAGACGCAAGTTGTTTTCATTGGTTCACAGCAGAGGGCAAAAAAGGTCCCCTCTTGCTGCTATTGGTTTGCCTGGGGAAGGTTAAGAGGAACCCACCGGAAGTCCCCTGACCGAAAGTCGTCGCGTGACCTATACTCAGCTCAATTCGCCCGTGTTTTGAACACGGTTTATCTCTATTGGAAATTGTGCTAACGTTTTGGCCTACTGTGGAAGATTGTGGAGTGTTATTTGGATTCCCTATTACACACAAGATTGAATTTACTCCTTTATTATATTTGATTTAGCTGACCGATCGAGTATCCTCGGTCCAGCCGTTGCGGTATACAAACTTCAAGTATAACGTCAATCCTGCTCCCCGGTGAAGATTTCCGCCCAGGAGCAACCCTAATCCTAACCCTCGTCTCCCTATTCGACGGACTTTTAACTTTTCGCCCTAAAGTCCACCAAGAGAGCGTAACCGCCAGTGCTGACGGGTACACAAGGTGAGCTTTACAACCATGGATCATCCAAGTCGTCACGACCAAGGTAATGGAAGTGACCGATCCAGCCGACTGGATGCTGGCTCGGATCAAGACCTTGATGGACGGAGTACCCCCTCCGAAAGTCAGTCAAATCTGCCCCCCCCCCGTGGGTGTTCGCATCTCAGAAGGGACTTCTGAGAGCGATACACCACAATGGTGCGCGTGCCCGGATCTCTTGGTGACCTGGATATCACGCGAGTCCCTAGTGGGCGAAAGACCAAAACCTGTCAAATTTGTTGAAGACGTTGTGTCGGGTGCATTGGAGGAAGGCATATCGCCCCCAATGCTGCTGAAGATCGAAGGATGTGATGGTCGACTCGGACTGGGGGAGTACGAGGTCGACATTAAAGAAGAAGTTACTCCCCTGGAAGCTACTACTGGAGCTGGGCAGGATTACGGTACTAGTCACTATAGTGCTGGCCACTATGCCCCAGCTGGAGCCGGCTCGGGTTATGGTGCAAGTCACCGTAGTCCAAGGGAGGATCATGGTTTCGACCATGATCCGAAGAAACAAATGCATGTAATGAATATCAAAGCAGAAAAAATAAAAAGAAGAATCGAAGGCTAGATATGACCAGAGTGGGAAGCTGGCTGGATCAGGATCAAGTCACTATCCAGGTCACCTACCCCTGAAAAAGCTGGATTGGAAAGAGCCGGATTATTCACCTCGCAAGGATAGACCACGTTTTGAAGAAGAGGGAGAAAAGCTGGACGGCCTATCACAAAAGGTTACGGAAACCGACCTGGAGCGTGCCCACCACCTTCGCGAGTTGGGTCAGTTCTTACGGACGGATGGGGTCTTGAAGATAACTCCACCACAAATCCTGGGTGGATTGGAAGGTCCCGTCTCTTCCTCATCTCTCTCAGACAGCCACGTGTCCCTCATTAGAGGGCTGTTCGATCAGCTCAAGCAAGCCGGCATCAACACCGGCGCTTTCGACCCGAACCAGTTGTTCGACGTGAAGGCGGATAGGATGAAGGAGGCATCCAGCGCACTTCACGACCGCTTGGTACCGCTAGTGGGCTTCTCTCCGTCGCAGAAGATGGCGGCAACAACTGAAGCGACCCACCTTCACCACTGGCAGCAGGCAGACCAGTCGGAATACACTCAGGTTCTTCACAGTACGAGTCTTCCCCTTCAGAAGTGGATTCGACGGACTCATCTGTAGGTATTACCCGCATGGCACTTGGTCCTAGGGGAGCAGCGCGTGTGGCAATGGCCACAAGTTTTATGGGATACGAAGATCCAGATGCGCCCGATCGGAAGGAAGCCAGACAGCATAGCGTTCAGACCCGGACGGCAAAGGCGGATCCAGATCCAAGAGGCGAAGACGTGGATGTGCGAATTAAGAAGGAATCCCGAGCCGGCAGCCAAGCTGGCCCCCAAGTCACCCCTCAAGTGGACTCTCCAGCTTGCACTCAAGTGCCGCATCACCTTCAGAACATGTTCTCGACGATGGTGGAAAGATACTTGGAGGAACAACGTCGGGTTAGTGCCAGCCGCTGCAGTCCAGCATCACTGGACCAGCCGGCTGATCGTGGGAGTCGGGTGCCCGAACCAGCCCAATATTATGCGAGGGAACCGATCGTCGAAGACATGGAGTCAGTGCAGCCCAGGCAGAGTGAGCCCCGTGCCGTCCCGCCAAGTCGCCGACCTGGACGGCCAGCGAATAGGAAGCCGTCTCTCAGTGACGTGGATATGGAGTCGGCCAGGTCAGCAAGGTGCCACTATGATCCGGATGACCTGGATCTGGGGATGTCTCGCCGAGTCAATATGACCTCAGTCCAAGCTTTTGATCCGAACTCAGGGGCGATTACCAGGGTTCGGATGTCAGCCTCGTCCGAGTTGAAGGATTTTACTGGACGAGACATGGATGACGACCAGGCCCGAGGATGGCTAAGCAAGACGAAGTCAGCATTCCTCAGAGACCGTACGCCGGACTATGAGAAGTGCCTGATTTTCGGAGACTTGATAAAAAGTCCAGCAAAAACCTGAATCCAGTAGCTCAGCCGGGAAGTCCGAGCCGATTGGAGGGAGCTGGTTGAAGCTTTTGGAGATCAATATTGCGGATCGGGAATGTCGGTGGCACGCCAGTACTCTCATACCAAGAAGCGGGCAGATGAGACCCCTCTGGAATACCTCCATCGTTTGAATGTCGCAGGAATGAGGGCCAGCATACCGGTTGAAGAAGATGCCAGCAAGTCGGAAGCTCCCCGAGAACATGTGGAACATTTCATCAGCACGTTGGACGACCGGGAGCTGCCAGATCAGCTTGCGCTGCTGCGACTGAAAAATACTACGGAGTTGGAACTGACGCTACGGACTTATCAAAGAGCGAAGAAGCGAGGCCCAAAGGCAGCAGTTGTAACGGGCAGGTACAAGTCACGTTTTAACCCAGATCAAGGAAGCCGGCCGCCATTCACCAGGACGGCCCGAGCCGTCCGCATGGTGGCCCGAGAGTCGGATGCAACCAGTTTTGAAGAGGAATGCCAGAGATCTGGGAGCGAATCCGAAGAGAACCAATTCTGGTATCTGTTCTCAGCGGAAGCCAGTCAGCAGTCCAGGCTACCATCTGGGTCAGGCCAGCAGAAGGATTTTCCGGCTCGAACTGACCCGGATTATCCCAAACGGAAGTGCACCCACTGTGGGTCCATCATGCATGACGACAGAAGCTGCTGGAAGCGCCTGACCTGCAAGAAGTGCGAAAGGAAAGGACATCCAGCTGAACACTGCCTGGTCACCTGCAAAACTTTCGGAGAGGTCCACGAGGCTGGAATCTGCCCCATCGAGGAATTTTACAACCAGATGAAGAAGTGGTATGTCCCGACCAAGCACCCTGGAATGTTGCCACCAGGGGTGGAAAAGATGTTAAACTAGATCGCTCGCCAGGTTGGAATTGGGTTCGAGCCGAGCGGTCTAGTATTAGTATCTATGCATATGTCGGTAAGGAGGATAATCGAGAAGCAAAGCAAAGCGTAACCGACAATACATGTAAGTTTGACGATTACGTCACCCGATCCCCGGGCAGCAGGGCTGGCCCTTTCCTGGTGAGCAGTATACGAACGGACGAATATTCTCGGTCTGAAGTGGTTATGGAACTGAATTTATTACCCGGTGAATTGCGAGGTTATTGGAAATACCATTCGCCGGATAAGTGGTTTAAGCAAGCCAAGACCGATGGTAAGATTAATAACCAGAAGGCCATCAGTGCGTTTTGACTCTGGCACAAAAGTGTTCATCGTTGACACCACCTTTGCTCGTAAAGTTGGGTGTGAAATAGATGAGACGAAGCGGCAAGAGCGTATCGGTAGTGGAGAAATTTCTACATGACCAAGGAAGAACAAGAGTTAAGATTACGCTGGCTGGGTCTTTGGTGTACTACTTTACCGCCTGGGTAGGTAAGCTAGCCGGGCAGGATGCAATTCTGGGGATGGGCTTTATGGTCCCAGCCGGCATACGACTGGATTTATTTCATGGGACATTGACGTTGCCTGACGAGGTTCAGAACCAGCTGGCTGGCCGGCGATTTCCTATATGGTGTCCACGTTCAGTTTCTCAAGTTAGGTCGGTTTGTAAACGTGCCAATGGGACGGACGGTGGAAGTAACTGTGCGACCACACGACAGGCGGCGTAAGTTATGGCTGACAAGGGGCGAGTGTTGGGTGCCCTCGTTCGTTAAAGGGGAAGGTCAACTCAATTACATAAGCGTGACCAACATCTCAGAACAGCCCCTCACCTTGCATGAGGGCGTCATTTTTGGAGTGTGGCTGGCCGAGGACAAAGTGCCCCGCCGGCCAGGTTATGTCACTATTGGCTCAAGACGCTATATCGAGTGACAAAACCTGGCCTTCCAAGGCAACTACCGATGTGGTCAGTGAAGAGGAACCGGTGGAAGAAAATCAGGTTCCAGTGGTGGCTAAACCAGAGTACCGGACTCCTTCTAGAATACTGACGCGTAGCCGGCCATCGCCGAATCCGGCTGAACATGGCGGCCGAGACCCTTCCCCAGTCGCTAAACTGGTTTTGTCCACACCGTCTAAGACGGGCGAACGGCTGGATCAGAAGAGGAGACAAGTCGGAGTCACATGTGCGGCCACCTCCGATGCTGGCTTGCCGGGTGAGCAGGATGAAGCTGGATCGACTAATCCAGCTGACCTGGATTCGGAAAATCCAGCTGACCTGGATTCGGAATTATCCGAAGATGACCAGGATGGGAATCCAGCTCACCTGGATACGGAATTAACCGAAACCGACCAGGATGGAAATCTACCTGACCCGGATTCGGAATTAACCGAAACCGACCAGGTCTGTATTCATGAAGGGGGCGACCTATACGTCGAAGGCATGGAAGATCAGATGACAGTGCTACCTGAGGTGACTCCCTGCCCACCAGCGGTTACTATGGACGATCTACAGGCTGGAGACCCAGACGTGACCACTCCGGAGGAGATCAGCAGGCTAAAGGATATCATATGGAAAAGGAGACATCTGCTGATCGGCCCAGAAAATGCACTACCTCCGGCCGCCCATGGGGGTGTATGTGACATCGATGTGGGTAACACCAAACCGGTAGCGGAAAAGTTCCGGAGAGTCGCCCCCAGAATCGGTAAAAGCTGTCGGAGTTCATTAAAGGACTGCTGGCTACCAAGATCATCCAGCCGTCCACCTCGCTATGGGCGTCACCCATCGTAATCATTATAAAGAAGAACGGGGTGGATATAAGGTTGTGCATCGACTACCGACTGGTAAACCGGCTGACTAAGCTAATGGTTTACCCGATGCCGTTGATTAACGACTTGCTGGAAAAGTTTTGTGGTATTGCTCGTTAGACATGGCTAGTGGATTTTGGGTGGTCTCTATGACCGATCGTGCACGGGATATCTCTGCGTTTGTTTCCGCCCTTCGGGTTGTTCGAGTGAAACCGGATGCCGTTCGGCCTCAAAAATGCCCCACAAATTTACCAGCGGCTAATAGACAATGCGTTGTATGGGCATTTCAAGATCAAGGCAGACCAAGATCTTGCCCTGGTCGGTGACATATTCACCGAAGGTGACCCGGACCCCGACCCAAAACCTTCAGTTTGGGGCGGCGATCCTACATTGATGGCATTCTCGTGACGGCTACTACTTGGGATTTGCTATGTGAAGAAGTGGAACAATTGATGATTACGTGTGAAAATTGGAATCTCTCGATTAGTTTACCTATTTGGGTTACCAGGTTTCGATTGCTGGACTGGAAGCCAATCCAAAAGATCTGGAATCCTTGAGTAATCTGCCTTTCCCGCGGTCATTGAAGGCCATACAATCCTTTTTGGTCAGCTTGAACTATTACAGTCGTTTCATTGAGGACTTCGCGGTATATGCCGCTGCGTTGTATGAGTTACGGGAGGTGGATTACAACAAGCTGATAGAGCAGGATCGGATAGGAGAAAAGCTGGCCCTGCCAACAATATCAGCGAATGCGATGCTGACCGGGCCAACTATTTCGGCCAATGACGAGCTGGACCCGCAGGAAGCCGGCTCCTCAACTCCAATGCGGCCCGACCAGACGACCACATGACCAGGGCGATGGCGGCCTTCGGCATGCTGAAAGAAAAGTTGGCGACCACACCGGTTCTGAAGCACTTTGATGATGATAAGGTGCCCGTGTCATCATCTATGCTAACAAGTGGGCTATCTCAGCTGCCCTAGTGCAGGATCATGGTAGAGTTTATTTTCCTGTGATGTTCACCAGCCGGACTCTGAAGACTAACGAAGTGAATTATGGGCTGGTGAATAAAGAAGTTTTGGCTTTACTACGGATTCTGGATGAGTGTTACACGATGTTGGTATCTCGCCCTATTAAAGTGTTATCCAGACGGGCGACCCTGTCATGGCTTCTTACAGCAAACGGAATTGATGACCGGGTGGGTAGATGGGCTGCACTGTTGCCCAGTGGTCTCTAGAAGTGATCAAGTGCACTAAAGGAGAAGAAGAGATATTGGGCACATTAGCAGCCAGCATCACTCCAAGGGCAGAAGTGGAAGAAGCACTGATAGCGATAGCGCCCCGGAAGCAGCCACGACAATCCATCACACTCCCGCTACCAACAGTAGCTGATGATTCTGAGCTTTGACGGGTCGGCGAGCGTCAAGAAGGGAGTGGGTGCCTATAGTGTCATCTTGTGGAAGCTGCCCGAGTGGAAAGTGGTTGCCGCTGCTTCGGATTTCACACCTGGCATAACTGTGAATGAGGCGGAATACCGAGGATTGTTGCTTTGCCTAGATTTGCTGGCCGACTCGACACAGGGGCGGATTATGATATGCGGTGACTCCAATCTGGTGATCGGACAAATCACTGGGGAGATAGACTGCAATCCCCCCCCCGACTAAGGCTGTTGAATGCTCGGGTTATGTCATCCCTGAGAAGGTGACCAGAGCACGAATTGCTACATGTTATGAGATACTGGAATAAGAGTGCAGATCACCTGGCCACGCTGGCTATGCGCGACCAAGTCGGAGTCACGGTTTCTGATCCAACCTTGCTATCGGATCTGGCAGAGATCAATCGATTGCCAGAACATAACCGACCTGCTGATACTGAGGAAGCAGCGCGGGTGAACACTGTCACCCGGTTGCAAAAACGCCGTTCACTGGCCACTTGTTCACCACCTACAGAAGTGATGAATGAAGGGATAGTGCAACGGTTGCGGGTAAAACGGATCATCAAAGCGCAAGATGAAGAGGGGTGAATAGTGAATCTTAAAGCATACCTGAAAGGGGAAGTGGAAAAGTTAAGTGCAGAACAGACCAAAGAATGTTTTAAGATGGCCTCAGACTATGAAGTGGATGAGAACGCGTTGTTGTTTTTCTATCGAGATGCTGACCAGTCAGAATTGATAGGGATAAATCTGCCCGGCTAGTCGTGCCGACTACCTTGCAGACGGATATCCTCCACCACTATCACGTAAGTTTGGAAGAGGGACATCAGGGCATTGGGCGGACCTATCATAAGATCAAGGCACATTTCCACTGGCGAGGTCTCTATCGCAGTGTGCAGGCTTATGTTGGAAGTTGTCCGGATTGTGAAACAGGGAAAGGCCGGTCGACCATTAAAGGGCGGTCACCTGGAAATATACAAGCCACCTATCCTTTTCAAGTCATTGCGATGGACCATATCCCATCTTTACCTAAATCTTGAAATGGATATAACGAGCTGTTGATCTGGACGGATTTGTTTACCGGGCTGGTCATAGCTAAAGCCAGTTCCACCCGTACCGCGCGCGCAGCAGGAGGCTGAGTTATGAGGAATGTGTGTTTAGACGTTTCGTGGCAAGCGAGGTCATCAAGTATGATAGGGAACCTGGATTAATGGTGGATGTGTTCCGATCCTTCAACACGATTTTGGGACAAAACCAGAGCGCGACCATGGCCTATCGCCCCCAAGCGAACGGGAAGGCCGAAAGAATGGTCCAGACTCTGACTAGAGCCCTTAAGATGTATGTGGTGGAGGCCGATCAGCACGACTGGGATGAATACGCTGAAAAGCTGGGTTTTGCTATTAATTCGCCGTACGATCGGGTAAGGGGAGACACCCCTTTCTATTTAGCGTATGGATGGGATCCTAGATCCACCTTGGAAGCCTCCATCTTAATTGGGTGTACTCAAATCCGTGATCGGGACGCTCGTCGTTGGAGAATGGGGGTACAACGCCATGACTCGCTGGCACGTGAACAAGTAAACGAACGCCTGCTATCCAGGACCGCGCCGGTCAGAACAATGACCAAGTCAGGAAGAATAATATAGAACCAGGTTCCCAGGTATGGTTATATCTGGATCGAGTCAAGGAAGGTTACGCACGGAAGTTAGCCCATATATGGCATGATCCTTTCCGAGTAGCAGAGCTGGTCGGGGAGCACGATGTTAAGCTGGATACAGCAGGCACTGATTACAACGTTTTTCCAATAGTGCACGTCTCCAAGATGAAGTTGGTGAGACATTTCCCGGATCGCCCGAGTACGCACCAGGTATCGGAGAACGACCGGTTCGACTTTGACGAAGCCCTGCTGCCAAAAGATAGCTGGGACAAACCGCTGGATCCAGACGAATATGAAGTGAATCATGCGCGGAAAATAATATCCGTGTTGTCGTCTTCTAAGCCAGGTCAAATGTTTTTTCTTCAAGAATGAGTCGAACATTTTGTACCTGCTTGTGGCATATGGGGGAAGTGAATCATGCGCGGAAAATGATATCCGTGTTGCCGTCTTCTAAGCCAGGAATGTTTTTTTCTCCAAGAATGAGCCTTTACCTGCTTGCGGCATGTGGGGGGAGTAGACACATTGGAAAATGAATCAGCAGCACAATTTGAATAAAATGGTGGTCGGTACGAAGGAAGCGGCGAGTTCAAAAGATGCACTTGTTTCGCCATGTGCACATCATTTTAAGATCTTCAAAATGAGAAATTTCACTTTCAGAGCCGGGTTGAAGCTGAGGAAAAGAATCATGAAAAGGCTTCGAGAAGGTGAAGGGTGTGAACAGAGCTTAAAACTTGAAAACGTACGGCAAAGCTCATGCTATGGAGGAGAAATACGCGGGAGATATACGGCGTGAACTTCATCAAAAGACCGGAGGTTGAGAAAAAGGAGGCGAATCGGCTAGCCCATTAGCATAAAGCGCAGACGATTGTGTTAAGAAGACATGTCGCGGCCAGCGAGCTCCTTTTTCACGAAGCAAATACACGTGTGCAAAATGCAAATGAAGAAACCACGCTGTTGCGCTCACAGTTTGTACAAAGGGAAAGGGATATCAGTGAATGGAAATTGAAGGCGGGAGCGCTAAGAAGCGAGCTATCGAGTCTCAAATTTCGACTACAAGACGATACATCACGTACGTCTCCAACACCTGTTGGACCTTTCCTCTCGTTGTTTCAACGGCATGTGAAGGACCACGCGTGAATGTGGCACCCGTGACGTCACTTCAGACCCTTCATCCCGGTGGACGTCTGCCGGTTGCTCAATTGCCAAAAATTGAAAGGTTGCGCGATTCGAGCAGGCATTCACTGGATGACGTGTACTATTTAAGACGCTGAGGACTTCTACAGCTTTCCGAAGGCAGAATAAGCGATGAATAGGCTTGGTTTCTATTCCTATCTGCCTAAGAGGTAGAAAATGGTTTCTACCCTTGACCAACCACATTTCCGTTTCGTTTGCTCGTCGCCGTAAGGAATATTTACGGGAGGGAATTAACGGCAAGCAGGCGGAGGCCTTTGATGATTACCGACTGTAAATCGGCATCACAAAAGACGTTTATGGTAAACTTTTTAAACATCTGGAGGGCTTGCTGTGAGTATGTGTGGTGTAGTCGCTCTCAGAAATCCCTTCTGAATGCGAACACCCACGGGGGGGGGGGGGCAGATTTGACTGACTTTCGAAGGGGGTACTCCGTCCATCAAGGTCTTGATCCGAGCCAGCATCCAGCCGCTGGATCGGTCACTTCCATTACCTTGGTCGTGACGACTTGGATGATCCATGGTTGTAAAGCTCACCTTGTGTACCCGTCAGCACTGGCGGTTACGCTCTCTTGGTGGACTTTAGGGCGAAAAGTTAAAAGTCCGTCGAATAGGGAGACGAGGGTTAGGATTAGGGTTGCTCCTGGGCGGAAATCTTCACCGGGGAGCAGGATTGACGTTATACTTGAAGTTTGTATACCGCAACGGCTGGACCGAGGATACTCGATCGGTCAGCTAAATCAAATATAATAAAGGAGTAAATTCAATCTTGTGTGTAATAGGGAATCCAAATAACACTCCACAATCTTCCACAGTAGGCCAAAACGTTAGCACAATTTCCAATAGAGATAAACCGTGTTCAAAACACGGGCGAATTGAGCTGAGTATAGGTCACGCGACGACTTTCGGGACGGATCTGCGTTCCTGACTTATCAGGATTTAAAAGCTGAGCTAAAGTTCAACTTCGAAGCTCCGGAAATGGAGCTTAGCTGCCGTGAAGAGTTCATGGAACTCAGGCAGGGCAAGCTGAGCCTACATGCGTACGCTCAGAAAATACAATATTTGTTGTCAAATATTGTATACGAGCCGGTGCCCCCTGCCATGCAGGTCACCGCCTTCATGAAGGGACTGAATGACGGTCCCATCAAACAGAGTCTTTATCGGGTTCCCCCAAAGACTCTGAGGGATGCTATCGACCAAAGCATCCGGGAGGAATTCAGCATGCGTCAATCAGCAGCGCATGCTGGGGTTAGTCGAAAAGCGCAAGCGCCTTTCGACTTTAACATGCCGCCAATGCAGCATGTTAATACCAATAACAACTTCCAATCGAGACGAAGTTCACACTTCGTCCCGAGACACCAACACCCGCGCCAGGGCGCGGGCGGAGGAGGTCCAGAACCTATGGACCTATCGGTTGCAGTTGCCTCGACTCCGAGGCAACCGAAGAACAAGAAGTTCCTTCGCTGCAATCGATGCGCGAAGATGGGCCATTACGCCCATGAATGTATGGCGCCGCGTCCGGCACCACGCAGTCAGCGGACTGGACAGTCTGCTGGCAAGCGACATCAACAGGGGCAACCCTCTGTTGATGCAAAAAACGTCAACAACCAGTAGGGGCGGGGCGCCCTACTGGACGGGTTATCTCACATGCCGACATCGGGCATGTGAGGATAATAGCCCCAGACGGGACTATGTCCTGTCAACGTGTGCAGGGTGAAGAGAAACCTCTCATCACCCTGGAAGTTAAGCCGCATGGAAACGATGTCCCCATGCGTGCTCTGTTTGACACAGGAGCGTCAAACAATTTCGTTAGAACTGAGGTCCTAACGTCGTTGAACTTCGAGGAGATTGAATCTCCACGAAGCATGTTGTCAGTCCGGTTAGCAACAGGTGCAACCGTGACTATACCAAAGCGTGTAATTCGCACACGCTTCGAGTTAGACGAACTGTCGTTCGAGGACGAATACATCGTCCTCGATCTTGACGACAAGTTCGATGTTATCTTGGGCATCCCTTGGATATCCAAGCGTTAACCAACGATCGACTGGGTTAACCTGTCGATCGACTGCGGCGGTCTCACAGGATCTGATCACCCTGTGAGTAATCCGGCTGTATCTAATGATACAACCGCAGGGTCAGACAGTCTGGTGGGTATCAGGGGACTTCCGGTGGGTTCCTCTTAACCTTCCCCAGGCAAACCAATAGCAGCAAGAGGGGACCTTTTTTGCCCTCTGCTGTGAACCAATGAAAACAACTTGCGTCTTAGAAAACGAAACGTATACTGATTTTATCCCTAGATCCAATACATCCTTTTGTGTAACCTACCCAAAATAATACAACCTTTTGTGTAACCTACTCAAAATAACCTGGCTGGATAGTTATGTGCCTTACCTGAAATAGCCCAGTCAGCTCAACCTGGATGCCCTTTGTGTACCGTACACCAAATATCCAGCTCAACCTGGATACCCCTTGTGTATCGTACACCAAATATCCGGCTCGACCTGGATAGCCATCCACCTCGACCTGGACACACCTGGCCGCCGACTTCGATTTTCCTTTAGCGGCCAAGCATCCACCTTCAGCGTCCCATCCGGCTTCTACAGGAGCATAGCCTTCCTCAGGGCCCTTCATACGCACATCATTTAGCCGATCCGCCCTTGGCCACTTACATCCACCATCGACGGCCATCCAGCTCCACCATCGACGGCCATCCAGCTCCACCATCGACGGCCATCCAGCTCCTAGCTGACCTGGTTCCAGGCCTCCTGATTACCCTCGTCTGGCTTGATTCCATGCCTTGCACCGATCTGTCGCTTGTGAGTACAACAGGCAGCTGTCATCCTGCGTCTTATGGTGGCCGATCCGGGCAGCTGGCTGGGACCAACATTTCTACCAATCAGGTGAGTGTATCCACTTCTCATTAGCCCGTTAATTCCAGGACCACTTCACCACAGCCGCCACTGAGTCTTGTTGCAGCCGGACAACGGTTGAGGCACGATCTCATTATGCATCTTGCATCTTGTACCATCCACCGTTCTCATGTCCTGCTAGTACGTTATTCGCTCCATCGCCCATATCGAAACAACTTTTCCTGCTTTCCACAATCCAACAGCCTATCCAGCTTCACCACTCCATCACTCATGCTGACTTCGAAAGATCTCGTCCAGCATCTGATTGCCCATTTCAGGCCAGACTAGTTCCTGTCCATCATTTGATTGGTCGATCAATATCGCCTAATGTGGCCGGACCTGCTGCCCGACAACCGGATGACCTAATTTTCTGGGTCGACCCCACCTTCTTCATGGGTCTGCATGGCCTCGAAACGATTCCGGCTCGCTCGTTGGCGGTCGAACTCCCTCATCAGCGCCCCACAATTTTGATCCAGCTCATCCACCCACGACTGTTCTTCGTAGCTTTCCCACTGTATCAGAAATTCCCTGTGGGTCCGGCCAAACCTGGTCTTCCGTCCAGATCGAACATCCAAAATCTTTTCTACTCGATTCTCTGGATCTGATGATGAATGCTGGAGCATATGAAGTGACGGAGAGAGAACTTGATCTCTGATACACAGAAGCAAAAAACGTGCTTGAATTGCGTACTTTTCACGTTTTGTTTTGGCTGCATGTTCGTTGGACAACCATTTTCTACAGTTTCTTAACCGGTAGATTCTAATAATGTGTGTAACCTCATGGAATCTATTGCAGCTGCTGTTGAGACTCGTGCAGACAGATGTTCAGGGTCAAATCCTGCTGTGTACTCGGATATAATTTTTACAAGCAGCGGATATCATCCTTCTATACCAGCCTGAAGCTGATGATATAAGAAGCAAGATCCTGTCAAGAAAGGTACGGGATCTTTCTACGCACACATGAACCAGTCAAAGATGCCCTTTGCAATCAAATACCGGAGCCAGCAACAGACCATATCCCACTCTGTGAGCTGGGAAAATAATCCATGACGATGGCATTGCGAGGGATAGTACCCACAGTAAGAAAGAAACGACTGGCACCACCAAGAGCCACCGTGTCATGACCAAAAAAACACTGCCACACCCGCGCTATGACTAAACCGCGCCCCCCCAGTCGCTACCTCAACATTTTTTTGTGTTTCGGGAAGTGATGCCCAGCTACCCAGTGTAAAAGCTCCCAGAATATCACAGCGCTGACAAAAGACGCCGTCGAGTTGGTATCGGCTGCCATGATAATTACTTATGGATAAATATCGAAGTAAGAGCCAGCATCCATCTTCGCCACCTTGTAACAACGTTTCACCTTCAACAGAGATACGTGTGGCCGCCAACGTGATACTTTCACGACGTAAACGCTGACGTAGAGCAAAGTGCTTGGGAGAATTGTACTCGGAGTAGTCGGCAGTGGTTGTAAAGACCTACACCATTGGAAACAAAAAGAAAATACCAATAACGCCATCTGCATCGTCGTAAAAGATGTCGAACGAGGAATTTCAGTATCGTGTAGACTGCAGCTGTCGCCCATTGTCCATAAAAGGAAGACATGGCGTCACTTTGTGTATGGTATAAAACGAGAGACCAAACGTCACAGACAGTGCCTCCTAAATCCACAACCACTAGGATAATGAAGCCAGCACGAGAGGTGAAGGAATGACGATAATAGTAATGAGATACCCATTGACTTAGACTTGGTCGTTTCACTGTATACAATAGCGATGTGGGCCTTTCCATCAACAAAAATCGAATGGCTTCGGAATGCGAATAGGCGGTTCAAGGCCCAGTCCCTCAGATGCACTGGGAATTGGGATGATGATGTTGGTGAGATTGACCGGTGCTAAGGCTATCGTATCATCACGCTCCAAGCCTGTTTGCTTGTTGTGGCCGACGGGTTCACACAACGTGCAATGAACGAAAGAACAAACGTCACAGACAGTGCCTCCTAAATCCACAACCACAAGGATAATGAAGCCAGCACGAGAGGTGACGATAATAGTAATGAGATACCCATTGACTTAGACTTGGTCGTTTCACTGTATACAATAGCGACGTGAGACTTTCCATTAACAAAAATCGAATGGCTTCGGAATGCGAATAAGCGGTTCAAGGCCCAGTCCCTCAGATGCACTGGGAATTGGGATGATGTTGTTGGTGAGATTGACCGGTGCTAAGGCTATCGTATCATCACGCTCCAAGCATGTTCGCTTGTTGTGGCCGACGGGTTCACACAACGTGCAATAAACGAAAGACCAAACGCGAGACAGTGTCTCCGAAATCCACAACCACAAGGATAATGAAGTCAGCACGAGAGGTGACGATAATAGTAATGAGATACCCATTGACTTAGACTTGGTCGTTTCACTGTATACAATAGCGACGTGGGACTTTCCATTAACAAAAATCGAATGGCTTCGGAATGCGAATAGACGGTTCAAGGCCCAGTCCCTCAGATGCACTGGTATTTGGGATGATGATGTTGGCGAAATTGACCGGTGATACTGCTATCGTATCATCACGCTCCAAGCATGTTCGCTTGTTGTGGCCGACGGTTCCACACAACGTGCATGCTCTAGGGTCGTGAACTCGTGAAACATTTTGCATTATTTCTCCCGCATACTCCCAATGGGGCGGCTCTTGGCACGTTGTGCTTAATCCTGATGGCCTTGGACGACCACTGGCACATGTTCAAAAAGAGAAAGAGCTATAACATACCCTTCAACATAATTTTCAATCAATCTTCTTTTTCCTGGTGGCATTAACCTGTAATTAGCCGCAAGCCGATCAATTGGCGCCTGTAATGATGCGGGTAGCGCCAAAGCTGCCACTGATTGAGAGGGCTCTTGCGTCACTAGCTTGAGGGTCGGGTCTGCACTGCAAGTGGATAGAGCCAGATCAAAGTCCATCATCTCCAGGGGCTGCAACCCTCGCACCCCGGAGAACCGATGAACGCAGGGAATACCCATGGCACCGACAAAGTAACTTCGACATGCCGTCGTCACAGTGGCCTTTTTATTTTTTTGAAACGACTTTTTTTAAATAAAATAACTTACGTTAAATACCACCAAGTTCCAAATAGGCGAGTTTGCGATTTAGGTTACGGTCTTGATGCGCTCTATCGCGACCTGCTGCTTGATCGTGATTAGTTGCGACTGCGTTGACAGCTGTAGCCTGTCAAATGCATCCTTTATGTCGCCACGAGAGGTCTGAATCTAACGTTTTGCGGCTGAATGCGCACTTTCGGTTCGCGAGGTAGTAAAATTTCCACAATGTATCACATTTGGTCCTATAAATGCAGAAATGAATCTTGCCTTGAATTCAAGCCATCCTGAAAAATAATTCATTACTGCTTGCTACATGCAAGTCCTGTGCATTTTATCTCCAATAATTCCAAGCGGTGTAGAAATCTGCCTCAGTCGTTGCGTAACACGCTGCATTCCATGCTGTTTTGACGTCGTCAATTTCGTCGTAATTTGACAAAGTTTTAAGCTTGCCCAGAACGTTTTTGTTGATGTGCCTCATACACAGGATGTTTTTACAAGTTGGTAAGTAAGGTCCAGAGCATTCATCAAGGAACGTTCGCGGTCGGTGCCAAAAACAAAGTTTTGACGACATATCACAGGGAAGTAGTATTGTACCCTGTCTATGCACCATCTATAGTCTGCTTCAGTCTTGCTAGACAAACGCGAAGAACAGCGAGTATGTCTGATAGGTAGACGTCATCGAGATTCCGTGCACAAGTGGCATGTTGTATCGGTTTGTGCGATAAATTGCGTCAATAAGCACAACAGTCAAACTGCTTAGCTAAAAAATTGACTGAACTGAAGGGGACAAAAAACAGGTGTGTCATTTTGTTGTTGGCGTCTCGTTGCAGATCGTGGCTGATATTTGCATCGACGAGTTGGTCCATGAGTGCATCTAGTGGTTGTCTTCCTGCAAGTTGTCTACTTCGATGCGCTGCCTTTAGGTTGTAGAGATCACTGATTCCAATTAACAATCTTTCATTCTGTTGCTTACAGGCATTTTGGATAGCGGTAGCAGGTACGCCAGAGTTAAGCAACATTTCGATAAGATGCTGCTGTTCAGCAACAGTGGGCCTGACGCGCACTAGCAGAAGCAGCTAGTGTTGAACATGGGTGATTGTGCTCGGTGTTGAGCACATGGGCTTTCAACAGACCACTCTTTGGTTCGATCTGGCACTGCATCTTGCAGCCTGTTTTGAGAGTGGATGTTCGGCGGATCCCACGGCCTTATTTTTTTCCTGTACCAGCGAACTTATAAGCAAGAAGACGAGTGTAAACACCACTTTTAAGACGGCTGCGCAACACGGACAGCTCAACATGGTCGATATTGCGCGCGACATTTCGGATTGCTGTTTCTGCGTCAACGATGGTATTGAAGCGTTTCAAGTGGGATGCATTCCAGTCAGGAGCAGCGGCAGAAGCATCGGGTGCAGGAGCCCCCAGCACGTCGACGGTTTGATTGCGGCAGAATTAGCAGTAGTAAGGGAGAGGCGCGATTTTTTTTTGTTCAACTATAATGTCGTCTATCGGGTGGTCATCACGATAACCACTGAAGTCATGAGAAATATCGTTTTCTTCCTCACATATGAACACTGTTAAAGAGTTCTTTCTGACTTAGAAAAAAGGTAAGTTATAATTCTTTTGTATCCTTCCTCTAAAACAACTGGCTGTGTGTTTGCTCTTTTTTCGTAGCTAGTATGGGTTCTACTGTATATTAGGGGTGAGTCTATGGTTTTGGGGATGATTTTAAACGCACCCTTTATAGTTATGTATTTGATAAAGCGGGTGTGTTGGGCTTCATCAACAAATTAGATGATCAATTCCTACATCAAATTTATTTAGCACCCATTATTTTGCATCGCTGAAAAGCATGCATCTCACTTCGCTTTATTACTTCTATTGTACATACATCCCGTAATTTCGGGCAATGGATAAATGAAGGGGAAATCGCTAATCGGTACCCTAAATTAACCATCAATTACTAATCAGTACCCTGTTCACATAATTAATGCTAATCGGTACCCAGACCCGCTCTTTTTGCCATCAGCATTGCTAATCAGTACCCGAGAGATAGAAATGAACTATTTCACGAACCTCATTGATGCCCTAACGCTACTTGTGTATTTGTTAGAAATTTCGGTCCAAGCACAAAAATAACGTTTAAGGTATTTTGGTACTTTACACTAAAGGAAAGTGGTACAAAACTGGTACACGGTGGTTACGGTTTTGAACACCAAATTTCTATTTTTTGCATTGTGAACTTTAGAAATAGAAACACACAAAGTCGAAGTTGAAGTCGCATGAGTTTCCTGGGATGGCGGGTTGGTTATGCAAGTCAGGAATAGGATTAAGAGCAGTAGAAGGTATCGAATAGGTTGGCGATAAACACTTCTCAATATACATTGCATTGATTAATACAACCTTGCACTATTTCTTCGACTTTCAACATCGATCTAAAACCACATACTGGCCTACGTTTCGACTGTCTACTATGAACAACGAATTTCAACAGGTTATGAGCCGAAAGGGTTAAGATGATAATTTCGGTGAAGATTATGAAGAAGAGAAGCCTACCACGATGGGAGATCAAGGTGCCCGACTGGTAGACATGCTGAAAGGCGTAATAGACAGACTTGACCGACTCGAATCGATTCGGAGACAACCCGACATGGATAGTTTTGGTTTCAACAATTCCATGCGATTGGGAACGAAGATGCGAATGGCATCTTTAGATGGTACACCCGAAAAGAAACCTGACTTGGCGGATCATTTCCAAGATCATGCAGCCGGTTTTGGAGGATTAAACTACCAAAATCTGCATCAACCAAAACCGGAACCGAACTTGCATCAGCAACCAAATCTGCACCCTCAGCCAAACATTCACCCGCAAACGAACATGCACCCGCAACCGAACATGCAACCAAATTTGCACCCGCAACCGAATCTGCAACCGATCTTTAGAACCCCGTCAGCACGCGAATGCAAGTTATCGATTCGAACCTTTGACGGCAAAGAGGTATACAGGGGTCTTGGTGCCGTTTTCAAGCAATGGGGCACAAGATTTATACGTCAAGTTGCCATTGCAGAATCTGCATGCGGATATCGATGGGGCGAAGATTTCAAGGTGGACTTACTCAGCCATTACCTAAGCGGTATGGCTGAAAGCTATTACAATCGTCAAGTCGATTCATGGTGGAACGAATCACAAAGTTTGGTTCACGTTATGAATCGAATGTTATCGGCATTCCATACAACCATAACACCGGCTCAGTCGATGAAACTATTTACAGCAAGAAAACATCCGAAAAGGACATGGAATGAACATTACCTGTACCTTGTGGCGATCACGGAAAATGTTGGTGGAAGTGAGCCGCTGGTGCTCGAAAACATAGTTCATTATGCATCCAGTGAACTGAAAACAATCCTACTATCGAGATACAACCACTCAAGGCAAGACTATCTTCGTCAAGCAGAAGAGCTATGTCAATTTGCTCAAGCAATTGAAAACGACGGACAGCAAGGAAAAAGTCGCCAAAGTGAAACTATCAACTACGTCGAACAAAAACCCAAAACCAAAAAATGCAAGAATTGCAAGAAGATAGGGCACACCGAAGACAAGTGTCGAAGTAAAGTTTGGACTTCACGCTAAGCATCATCGAAAACAAAGACAGCAATGATACAAGGTGGATCCTGGATAGTGGAGCAAGCATGCACTTGGTAAACGACATTTCATACCTACAAGAAATCGAAGATGTTCAAGGAACATGCTACCAAGCAGACGGAATGAAGTTGAACGTCACCAAAAAGGGGTGGGTGAAAATCACCACTTACCTTGATGACAAACAAAATGTCATTCGACTAGAAAATGTCTACTACGTGGAAAACTTGGCGAAAAACATCCTTTCGTACGGACTCCTGGAAGACAAAGGATGTCATCTCGATTATAAAAATGGAAAACGAGTGATGGTGCACCAAAAGTCCGGAAAAGGAATATTTTCAGTCGAAAAAACAAACCGAGTACTCACGGTGGATGTAAAAGTGGAAAGGTTACGAATTTTCAATGGAGACCAAGTAATGGCGATCCTGCAAGATAAAGAAAACAATCAAGAGCAAACCGTCCAAGAAGGCACGCTCATGCACTTCCACGCTCGCCTAGGGCACCTAAGTTTCGACGCAATCGAAAACATGGCGAAGGACGAAAGTTTCGGAATAAAGCTCACCGATACTAAAAGAATGACGTCCCTAACCTGCGCCCAAGGTAAGAAGACGAAAAATACAAAGTCCAAGCAAGACAGTGGTTTGAACGCGCCAACGGACCGCATTGGAGGTGTTATTTGCTCTGACTTGAAAGGGCCAATAACACCAAAAGACAGATTCGGAAATCGGTACCTAATCAACTTCATCGATTTCAAATCTAACTATGTACGAGTATTTTTGGCGAAGACCAAAGACGCGGCGGCAAAAATTTTCGAACATTTCCTGGCGTTTTTCGAGCGTCAGTTCAACTGCAAGGTACACCTACTCAGGACGGACGGAGGACTGGAATATAAGAACTTGGATCTGTTTTGCAAGCAAACCGGTGTTACAAGACAGATCAGCGAAGCAAACAACCAGTGGAGCAATGGAAAAGCTGAACAAATGCACAGAACGATAATGAACATGGCAAGATGTATGGTTTTTTCATGTGGCTTAAATCTTTCGTTTTGGGGCGACGCGGTTCAATACGCCGCGTACATCATTAATAGGAGTCCAACAAAAGCAAACTCAAGAAACATGACGCCCTATGAAGTTCTGACCGGAAAGAAACCAAACCTTGGCGAAATCGTGGCATTTGGATCACCCTGCACCGTTTACAGAAATCCCGGAAAAAATTCGCTCGCTCATCGAGCTCAAATCGGGATAATCGTCGGCAAAAGCGAAGAAGTCAAGGGGTACAAAGTATACCTAAAGGACGAGCGAAAGGTGGTTGCAACGCAACACATCAAGAACATAGACACCTTAAACGAAGAGCAGAACAAACAAGTACGACGTGACCTGGAAGCAGAAGGAGTGGAAAATCAGAAAGTTGCGACCAAAAATGCAAAAAACAAAAGCGATAAGCAGAAGAAAAAGGTGTGGCAACGAGAACGACATCAAACGAGAGGACACACGAAAGCTAATGCACAGAAGGAGAGAGTGTCAAGCGAAAATGTCGTCGGTGAGAACGCGGACCAAGAAAACGCGATTCAAGAAAATGATGAAACAATCGAAACAGTAAATTTCATTTCCGAAGTGGACCCAAAAAGTTTTGGCCAAGCAATGAAGAGCGGAAACAAATGAAGGCGATAAATGAAGAATTAACAGCGCTCGAACGCAATCAAGTGTGGACGATCGAAAGAAAACCAAAGGATTGCCGTCCGCTACACACCAAATGGGTATTCAAGACGAAAACTGATGAAAATGGAGATATCGAGCGGTATAAAGCAAGGCTTGTGGCTTGTGGAAACGAACAGAGGCTTGGGATCGACTACAACTTAACTTTCGCAGCAGTAATGGAGCTCGGACGGTGAAATTAATTCTCGCATTGTCAAAACCTTGGGGTGTCTGTGCGAAACACGGAGATATCCCAAACGCTTATGTGAAGGCACTGGAAACGGAGCATGAAATTTACCTGCACATTCCACAAGGCATGAATTTGAAGAGCAAATGTGAAGAACTCAACAAAGAAGAAATGGTGTTGAAATTACGAAAGACTCTTTACGGATTAAAACAAGCAGGTCGACTGTGGAATCAACTTTTACATGGAAAATTGCTAAAATCAGGTTTCAAACAGAGTATTACGGACATGTGTTTGTATTTCAAGACGATTAACGATGCTACCACTATCGTAGGAGTCTACGTCGATGATCTTCTAGTGACTGGAACACAGGAGGAGCTCGTGGACGAATTTTTCGACGACTTGAAAGTACTCGAAATTAAAAACTTAGGAAAAGTTTCAAAATTCCTAGGAATGAGGATCACGTACGATCAAAACAATGGATACACGTTAGATCAAGAAGTAATGATCGGAAACATGCTTCGAGAGTACAACCTAGAAGACGCAAACCCAGCAAAGACGCCGATCAACAACGAGTACGAAGACCTGAACCTGAAAAATCAAAATCTTTTGGAAAAAACAACAAAAGGTGAGATGCCTACAGTAAAAAAGTTTCAATCTTTGGTCGGCGCCTTACTCTGGATATCCCGATGTACGCGACCTGACATATCTTTCGCAGTGCACAAGGCTACTCGAAGGACACACGCACCAACAATGGTGACTGGAACTTGACAAAGCGAGTTCTCAGGTATCTAAAAGGGACAAAACATTTGAAGTTGCACATGGGATATGGAGCACACAAAAATGAAGACACGCACCACATCGAAGGATATAGCGACGCTGACTACGCCGGCTCGAAAGACGATAGGAAATCAACAACCGGAGGCATAATCAAGCTAAATAGCATGATAATCAGCTGGTTGTGCAAGAAGCAAGGCGGCGTCTCTTTGTCAACCATGGAAGCCGAGTACTACGCAGCTTCAAAAGTGGAAGTAGAAATGCTTGGGTGTCGTGAAATCCTACAAGAAATTGGGACACAAGTCAAACAACCAATATTAATCCACATGGACAATCAAGCAGCAATCAAAGTGATGAATGAAAATGATGGTTTTTCAAAGTTGAAGCACATTGACATCAGATTGAAGTTCATGATGTCGAAAATGAAAAATGGTGAAATAAAGGCACAATATTGCGCTACAGACGTCATGGTGGCTGACATACTCACCAAAGCCTTACCTTACCCGAAGCTCGCAAAATTACGAATTGGAATCGGACTGATGTAAAATTCACACTGAGAAGGAGTGTTAGAAATTTCGGTCCAAGCACAAAAATAACATTTAAGGTATTTTGGTACTTTACACTAAAGGAAAGTGGTACAAAACTGGTACACGGTGGTTACGGTTTTGAACACCAAATTTCTATTTTTTGCATTAGACCACTTAATCAAAAATAGACCAACAACTCAAATATCGATATAAACAGTATTTTTAATAGGGTAAAAGGTTTTTGACTGACTATGTGATAAAAGAGTAAGATTCTGATCAAAGACTGAGCAACCAACCAGAGAGCTTCATTATTTGACTTTCAAAAGATGCTGACTAATTAACCAACCTATAGAATAATGACGGTATCTAACAGCCAAATAGTGGACGTATACTTTGAGGTCAAAATAACGTTAGTTGCATATTTATACATACGGTATTAGTAGACTGTACTTCGAAGAAGCAGGATTACAAGGTCCAGCTCCAACAAGACGCTGCGAATGCCTCAACGACGCGGCTGCATGCGCGTGTCGATGCCTTGCAAGCACAAGTCGTCAAGCTTGAAGACGAGAATACAAAGTTAACGAACGAGTTAGCAGCGGCTAGCAAGGAAGAGGAGGAATTACAACGGAAAGAGCACGTTTTTGTCGTTAATCAGGCACTAGAAGAGGAACTGGAGGCGCTTGGTACCGAGTTGCAACAAAAGGAGCACGAGATGGTGAGCAAAGACATGAAATTGTTGGACTTGGAACTCGAGGTCGAGAGCATACGGGTTGAATCCATCCGGCTGGCACGAAAGCAGCATCAACAACAGGGACGAGGTCGCAGTAGTAGTGTCTTGGCTGCTGCAGAGGAAGCAGGAAAGCCCCGTCGACGAGGCAAAAAGGAAGCGTCAGAGGTAGAACGAGAACGACGGGAGCTGGAACACGTGATTGAAACAATGCAAAAAGTTATGGAGAAATTACGTGCCGAGAATGGCAACCTCAAGACAGCCATGGCAACAACAACCCACGTTTCGCCTGCTCAAGTGACGGCACTGCGACGCAAGCTGAAAGCGCTCCACGAGACGCGAGAGCAGCTAGCCAAGACGCTCGAGAGTGTGCAGCATCAATGTACTGCATTGCAACAGAAGAATCGCCAGCTGCAGCAAAAGCAACGGGCCTCGTCTCGAATGGAAAAGAATCTGACGGCGCAAGTGAAAGAAAGGAGCGGCAAGTGCAGAAAGCCGAGCAAGAACGAGACACGTATCGTCACGAAGAATATACATGTAATCTAATCGTTTTTCACTCTATGGTATCGTTTGAGGAGAAATTATACTTGTGCCCCCTTGTAAACCAAGTAAGCTCAAGACCACAATTTTCGTCACCTATGGCTGAATCACTGTGACACATGCATTGCTGCTGCAAGAAAGTCAACTGAATAAATGAGCTATATATTAAAATACGTGGCCCAACGTTGTAGCGAACTCCTCTGATCTTCTGTTTACATTATTGCTAACGTCGCGGTGATTTGATGTTGACAGCGATTGCAGAGTCAATTCGACGACAAATTTCTCCATAGTGGAGCAGGTGGTCGCCTATCGCATCGCACTCAGTGGGCACAAATGGATTGGAACGCAAGTCTTGATATGACCGCTGCTACCGCGGCAGAAGTACCGTACCCCTAATACATGTATTATTTCTAGTGATATATATACTTATTTAAATTGATATATTTTTGTATGTAAAAGTGGAGGATGTTGTTTTCTTTTTTGATCAGTTTCTCGGTAAATTCATTATGGCTGTGTCTCCTCGGAAGGGTTTCGTTCACACAGATGTTTGCCAACGAATGAAATATAACCTTCAATATGATCATAAATTCGGTTTTAAGAAACCACTCGGTTTTTAATTATGAGGTCTATTGTGAACTTTAGAAATAGAAACACACAAAGTCGAAGTTGAAGTCGCATGAGTTTTCTGGGATGGCGGGGTGGTTATGCAAGTCAGGAATATGATCAAGAGCAGTAGAAGGTATCGAATAGGTTGGCGATAAACACTTCTCAATATACATTGCATTGATTAAATCAACCTTGCACTATTTCTTCGAATATCAACATCGAGCTAAAATCACATACTGGCCTTCGTTTCGACCGTCTACTATGAACAACGAATTTCAACAGTATTCTGCATTAAACACGACAAGTGCTTTGTTGTGCAGCATGTCGGATTGTCTAGATAAATAGCATTGAAAAGATTGATTATCATCGTTCTCACCGTACTCGACACATCAAAGCAAAATCGACCTTACACGTAACAGCTGGACGATATTTTTTTATTCGTTGCGACAAAATTTAGGTGCTGTTGGCTTCATGCCTAAAGCGACTGGGTTTCACTATCCACACATTGCACGTATCTTCAAACTTTTGGCGGAGTAGTTGCGCCACAGATTCGTAAAAGATAGTTACAACTAGCAAAGGTGTAATCAATTTTTATGAGCGCAGCAATTAGTACAAACAATGTCACGTTAGAGTCGCACACAAACCGCTGCGTACATAGCCCCTGGATATCCTTAAGGAAAATAGATCCATCGTAAGGTCCTGGAACGCATTTGGGCACTGAAAGAAAATACATATCATTTTCTACCGTTGCGCAAATACTTCAGTAACTGAAATACTCTTGTTTTTCATTATGTCCGGCTAACGGCGAGCCTCAAATGTATTTATTCGCCTTTAACAATATTTATTTGCGTCGTTCAGTTATTAGAGCCTGCATTTGTTTTTCGCTCATTTTTGCAAGGCTGATGGCGAAAAGGGCGTTTTTTTTGGGTACCGATTAGCAATTTATTTGTGAGCAGGGTACTGATTAGTAATTGATGGTTAATTTAGGGTACCGATTAGCGATTTCCCCATAAATGAATTATCCAAAAATAAACTAAGGTAAACTGCCAATTTGGGGCCTCCTGCCAATTTGAGGCCGCTCCTAGTTTTGCCCAATAAGCGCTGACAAAAAATATTTCAGCGTACCAATTGGTAGAAATAAACAAAATGACAGCGTACCGATTGGTAGATTTGTTTTTGCTAATATTAAAAGGGATAGGTGTGGTAAAGGTGATACAAAAACTCATATAAAAAAGCGGCCCCAAATTGGCATTTCGTACTTTTGCGAGACGCGAACAGAAAGAGTTAATATTTTTGATGCATTAGCCCATTAGCGATAGATAAATGGCTATAAAAAATCCTGATTAGTTAGACTTTTACCCAATACTTTTTTTTGTGACAGATTATAAATAGGAGAAAAATTATGATTACAACAGTGTACAAAAATTAAAGAGGGCCCCAAATTGGCAGTTTACCTTAGACGTAAAACTTATTGATATTGACGACGTCCCAGACATCACATAAAATGTGATGGCCATTATACGGCTTTCCTAGATCGCGAAACATCTATAGCATATCAAGTCTCTACCCATAAGTTGCGTTACGTACGAGTATTTTTACTTGATCAATTCCAATTGTAACCCAGTTGGAAGTCGTATTTTACCATAAATTCCCGTGTAAAAATGTTTAAAACAACATGTAAAGTATTTAAAACCGTTAAAGCCGTTGGATTTGAGTCATTTTTTTGAATATTCCCTAATAATATACTACTTAATAGGGGGACGAGTAACAAAGTGCTCTGCTAGTCTATCGTTTGTCTAAGGCTATGATCCAGGCAAGCTCAAGCTGTTTGTTTCCTGCGAAGAAAAATGACAATGAATGGTTTGATAGGATGGCGGTAAGACTGTGCAGTTCGATGAGCTTGGGCAGCCAGAAGGTTCGTGCACTTAAAACGCACTTGTTGATGGTCGTACCAAAACGAGCCGAAGCGATACAAAAGATAAACTGACTTCATTTGCGATGGGCAAAACTAAAGCAATGTCCGGTCAAAGGCGACTTACCCCTTGGATTTGTTTGAATCTACACGTTGTATTTGTTGACTCATGCAACACAAACACGACGTGTAGACGAGTCATAATTGACCTTTTTGTCCGTACCAAACACATTTTGATGGATATTAAAAAGCTAGCACCAGTAATGCACGATGTCGTTGACGTCGATTATCTTTTCGCAATCGCAATCGCAATCATCATCGTCATGACCTTTTTGTCCGTATCAAACACATTTTGAAAAATATAATCTGTGGAATGGATAATTGAAATAGTTATAAAACAGAAAATATTTTTGTATTATCCAACCGGACATAGAAACAATATGCAACTCTTGCCCAATGTTGTAGTTATGGACACTTCCGGAAAATTCATCCCATGTATTGGGGGCAACACGCCGCTGCATGATTGGACCGTATGTTTTGTAAATCAGCATTGAATCTTTCGTTATAATACGCAAGGTAAGCTTGATCAATGTTGGTGACCACGTCATCAACTTCAACATATTCTCTTCGGAGCTGCATGGGTGTTATCTTCGTAGCGTAGAGTTCATGGAAAACCACTGACTTTAGCAACCCTTCCGCCACGACTTTCTGTTCTATATCGACATTCTCTCTGCTCTCGCGATAAAGTGCTTTCATAGCTTTCAGGATACCGTGCGTTGCTACCTGGTCAAGTAGCGTTTTCCATGCTCTAAAATAAAGCTCGCCAGGATAACTATTTCTTTGAGCTGAATGGTCACCCATCCGAGATTGTATCGCCTCAATGATCCTATGGGCAACAGCATTGAAAGGAGGCGACAGATTCAGATCTTGGTCCAACATTCTTTCTTCATGCGTCACAGTGACAGCGCCACGCCTCAAGTTCCGATTGATTAACACGCCTCGTGGAGCCGCCTTCAAGACGTACAGAGTATCCACCTCCTTAGATGTTACTTTGGCGGAGATTATACTTGAACATGTCAAAAGCACGATAAAAAGAAGTATCATAGCAAATGAAAAGGGCGTAACCAATCCGCTGAGCTTGAGCGACATCTTTGAGGTGGAGGCTAAAAAGCAAAGTGATGGAGGACTCAGTTCTAAGCGTGCTGTCAGCGAAACGACGGCTCATTTTATGTCCTATGTCACAGAGACAGAAAGCTGCCAGCGACTGATATCGAAGGCTGGAAATTCACCAGTCACTGATGTGTGGTTGAACAACTCGGGAAGCGGAACCACCTTTTAACACCCACTATGGTTGAATCAAATGGATAAAACGCCGAAGGTCTAGCAAAAATGTGCGCGCAGCAGTGATTGGAACTCAGGGAATATTCCAAATTCCTCAAAATGTGACTCAAACATTTTTACATACTTCGAAGTATTTTTTAAAACATGAGAATATACTACGTTACGGCTGTTGGAATTTTGGATGATGTGATCTGTTCTGTTCTGAAAACTGACGTTTAAATTCCTGCTAACGAGATTATCGTGGGTTCTTTGCATATTGTGAATTTTAGGTTAAGTAGTATTTTAGCCGAAACTACACTTAATTTACACATAATACATACTTTCATTTTTGTCGAGTAAACAAAGCATCGGATACTTACCTCTTGGGACTTCCGCGCGTCTGGCACTAATACGCGAGACATTTAGGTAGAGGAGACACGCATATCTGACGAACAGACCCTATACTGACCGATAGGGCGGCACTACGTTACAAGAAGTGATATAAACGCACTAACCGGTGTTTATTTACTTTACGTGGAGTTACGAACGACTACGTGGCAATCTACACTTTCCTACAGGTTATGAGCCCAAGGACACGGAACTCAGGACTAGATTTCTAAGTTTTCGATGTTTACTAAAGTTTTTGTTTAAAGTACGAATCCCGGTGGAAGTCCCCTGTGCCGAAGGGAGACATTGGCGTTTGTTTTTCGTGGTTATAAAGTTGACTAAGTGAAAAAATGGCTGATGAAAGAGTGGATACGGCTGCTATGATGGAATACATTAAGCGTTTGGAGAACAAAATTGTAGC
Source organism: Sclerospora graminicola (assembly GCA_001887855.2). Taxonomy (NCBI): domain Eukaryota; phylum Oomycota; class Peronosporomycetes; order Peronosporales; family Peronosporaceae; genus Sclerospora; species Sclerospora graminicola. Next base: position 31,534 of record MIQA02006393.1, read on the forward strand.
CATGGAAGAGGAGAAGTCGCAAGATTGCGCTTCTATAATTTCGCCCAAGTCAAAAACTTCAGATCACGATAGCATATTCAAGGAAGCAGTGAAGAACAATGGTCCGTTTGGAAAACGGATGACTATGGAGGATTTGGGTGGAGATAACGGTATCGAGCGCGGTGCACAATGGCAGGCACCGGGAAGAAACGAACCAAGGATGCACGACAATCAAGAGAGGCAAAATGTATGTCGTGCTGGAAATATGAAGATACCCAAGTTGACAATTAAGAATTTTCTGGAGAAGAAATTTATCCTGGATTGGGTGCAGGTTTTAGGCAATAGGCCTACCTGTTTATTGAAGCAGTGGATGTCGCGCAACTCTCGTCTGGTTTTGTATGGACGGAGCGTCTCAAGGTAAACAAGTTAAGCGAACATTTGGAAGGCGTAGCGGCGATCTACTTCCAAGCTAGCATTATGACTTGGTGGCAGATATCGCAAGAACTGTATTACATTTTGGATCAACTATACCATTCGTTCAAGGTTAATACTACGCATCAACAGACAGCAGTATTGTTCGCACAAGAAAAGGACGCTCGGAGGTCATGTGTAACAGGCTAACGTAAAATTGCAGTGAGGAAGCGTGCAATTTAGTAGGACCAAATGTAAATTTGGTCCTCCTTAGTTTATCTTAGATAAACTTAGAACAGAGAAATTAATTTGTTAATTAATCACTTAAGTATATATATAGACTTAAGGCTACGTGTCAGGAACAAGGTAAGTTTAAGAGTGAATATATTTATGATTGGTTAAGAGTAACTAGTATGATTAGACCAAGACTAATCATAGTA
>MIQA02006396.1:0-16727 GCA_001887855.2 Sclerospora graminicola
AGTGTATTGCCCGACGAGCTCCCCGGTGACGATTTCCGCCCAGGAGCTACCCCTAGTCCTAACCCTCATCTCCCTATTCGACGGATTTACACTTTTTCGCCCTAGGGTCCACCAGGAGAGCAAACCACCCAGTACTGACGGGTACACAAGGTGAGCTTTCAACATGCAACATTCGAGCAGTCGCGATCAAGCGGATGGAAGCGACTGATCCAGCCGGCATGAAGCCGGATCGGATCATGACTCGGATGGACGGAGTACCCCCTCCGGTAGTCAGTCGTCTGGGACCCCCGTGGGTGTTCGCGTCTCAGGAAGATTTTCTGAGAGCGACTACACCACACTACTAGTACCTGACGCTACCATGTCACCATTTGGGCTCCAATCTAGCGCATAGACCTCGTCCGCGTGGCCTGACAATGTTGTTTTGGCATTTTTCGGCTTGCTAAGCTCCCACACCTTAACAGACGAGTCGTTGTTTGCTGTCACGATCAGCCGTGCATCGCTGGACCAGCACACCTGGTATACTGCACCGACGTGACCATTGAGAGTAGCAACGAATTTACCTGTTCGTCCATTCCCGATCTTTCAAAGCCTTTGCAGCAGCCGCAGCAGCAAACTTTCTGTGCTCTTTTCCTGTCAGATGGCTTTTGTACCGAGCTGAACTGCTTGCTGCAAAATTCGCAATAGTGCGCCGGTTTTTGATCCTTGTCTACCGTTCTATTCTCGCTACTCTGACACCTTGGTGTAGCGCCCACTGTTTTTCAAAATTTGCAGATGTTTCATCAATCACGTCGTCTAATTTCACAAGAGGCTGCGTGCGCCGGTAAAAATCCAATAAATAGTATTTCAAGTCTTTTAGATACAACTGATACGGCGCTTCTGGTCGGCTGGAATAGCCGAGAAGTCAGAAAATGAGGCTAAATATGCCAGATAGTCGATTGAAGTACCAATCGCTTGTCTTCAGCCTTTATTTTTGGCACTTGAGCTCAGCGCTTCATGAGTTATACGCGCTTGTCTAACACGCCCACACACACTCAGTATAGTAACAAAAATTTGACACTCAGAGCTTTTTACTCACAATTTCAGCTCTGAAATGTTCAGAGATCGCGTATAAAACTCATTTAAATCTACATATTTTCCAAAGCGCTCTTCACCTAAAAATTGAACGTTTGGATGCAGCAATTCCTCCAAGTTTGGCTCGTGAGAGACTACTGAGTTGGGATATTTACGATGAAACGCACGAATAGACTTTAGTTGCTCATAAAATGACGTGAATAATGCTCGTCCACGCATATTTTCGGTTTCTTCCGCATAAATTCTACAAAATTTTTAAAAAGTGCCGCAATGATGTTTCAGTATACTAAGCAGCAACAGTTAGATACGCACCCATCTTCGTCATCGTAAAGTTCCTTTACGCGTTTGCTGTGCTCTGTAACTTGATCCAGTAACTCGCTTATTTTGCGTCCATGCAGTACCCGATTACGATGCTGTCAAAAATCCAGTTTAAGATACAACATAATGAGCTGAGCATTTCGCTGTCTAGTATAGCAGCCAGACGGACGTACATTACGCGTTTTTTCACCAAGTGTAGTCACAATGGCGTGCTCTAACGTCTCAATCATTTCTTGCTCAGCGCGTAACTGCTCCAGCACTGTAGACGACATGTTCGGGGAGATAATGCAGGGTTCGGAATTAAACAATATAATACGGTGCTATTGCTTGGATAATATAAACGTCCGTAAGGCCGCTAGCGGCTGGTACGTAATCGTTAACGCTGTCTCTGTCGACAATTTCTACCAAGACATACAGCCACAAACAGATTGACAACTTGTTCACCACCAACAGCATTAACATACACCAACACACCAACTCTTTTATCGTGGCTTCCAGCGACGTCGTGACCTCCGTCTCGTCAATGAAAAGCGAGTACGGTACTCGGTTCTTGCCATTTTGTAGCAGTTCGCTGGCTTCGAACGTTTCCGTCTTCTTCGACGGCTGCGTTGATATTTTTTAGAATAGAATAGCACAGATGACTGGGAACCAAACTCTATTGCGTTATTGCTTATCTAAATTAACCAATCATGACTCGGATATATTTCCAAAATAGAATAGATCAGAGCATCTCTGATCTATTCTATTTAGTACAGTGGGTCTCAAAATTTAGACCCGATTTTCAAAAATAAGCAAAAATATCTTATAGGCGACGCGCTTATATTTGAAGCAATTTGGTGTCATATACCCATCGCCAATAAGATATACTTTAGAATACTAGTACTGATACGAGACATCACTACAAGCACATACCCCTTTATAACGATTTCATTGCCAAGCGTCGAACAAGAACGAATGCATGATCGCATAAGTTTGCCTAGTATGACTCAAGAACTCGGTTGTATGCTATAGCATCGATCAGCTAATTCGGTCTGGAGTCGCAAGCGCCCTCTCGTACATCGAGACATCACAAGTGAACTTGCAATTCACTTTTTTTTCGCAATGCCGTCTTTCGCACGTGGCGGAGGGCATACCTATTCCCCCCCTCGCAACTCGAGGATGTACACCATGACTGCCTTTTGCGTCAGGCCAGCTTCTAGATGCAGGTCCAATTCAACACTTCGGTGAGGGAGTATTGGACATAGGGATAAAGATCAAAATACGTTTCGCTTTCTTAGACACAAGTCGCTTTCATTGGTTCACAGGAGAGGGCTAGTAATGACTGCAGAGGCCCCAAATTGGCGGTGTGAAGTCCCTTCCGCTACGTTATAGTGTGTTACCAAATTTACGGGATTTCGAAAATGGCGCGCAATTAAAAGCCAACCGCAGCAAAAGAACGCGATAGTAACTCAACCTGGGAACATGCATGCAGCGGGATCCGTTGAGACCAAATGGATTTGGAACTGTAGTCCATACAGTAACTTACATCATGCCAAAATATCTTGTTTTGTATCACATGTAACATATGGGAAGAAAACTCGATCATGCTGGCAACACTATTACATATTGATCCCCCAAATATAGACCAAAGTAAATGAAACAATATTTCATGCAACTCGCTCGGGTTCATGTACTAATTGTGTTAGCCGCCGTTTGCATAGACAGAAACTAGACAGGTTCGGTACACGTGCATCTTGGATAGTTTGCGCGCTAGATTCCTGCCCGGTTTGCGTTGTCAAGAATCTGGGTCTCACAATAGCCACTGTTCCTGCCACTTGTCCTGTCGTATTTGCTGCCGGATGTAGCAACTCCACACCAGTTGCTCAGAGATCTTTTACGATGGGGATATTCCTCGTAGAGGCTTGAGTATTGAATAATCCGTTTCGTTGTCGCGAGGGGGAAAAAGCTAGGTTCTTCGAGCCCAGGGGCCGATGGAATGGATCGCTCTTGTAAATATTAGCTTGTGAGATGCTCGGGGAATGTTGCTCATGTCGTTGCTAATAAGTCTTGTCCTTTGTCTTTGTCTTGTATGCATCTCCCCTATTTCTTATTTGACAAGAAAATCCTCTGCGGCATCTTTCCCTTCTCGACAATCGTCTATTCCTTCTTAATATCCGGAGCCAGTGTGTGGGCACTTGAGATTTAGTTGGTATATTTAAAACTGAAAAGCGTTAGGTCCTTAGTTCGCTACCCTGTGCTACATCTAAGCCTATCCTTTCTAGAAGCTTCGTGGTGACGTTATCTTATTACGTTAGGTTGTGTAACCCGTTACTTCATGTACTATCCAATATGTAACCTTTTAATTCAGGTACCATCCAATATGTAACCTGTTACTTCAGGTACTATCCAATATGTAATGGTTATGTTGCCCGGGTACGTGGGATCAAGTCGCACGTACCCTGCGGCCTGACATCTCCCCGGACTTGACTTCGCGTTGGCGGTCTCGAAAAACATGTACTACTCGATGCCAATGCGAAACGTGGCGAATAGATTTCTTGCGCTCCCAAGTACTATCACACTCCGGGAGGCCATGCCATTTTACTAGCCATTCTTTTTGGCGGCTGCGCTGACGACTACGAAGCAACTTTTCCACGATGTGTAGTTCTTCTCCTGTGTCCGACTCTAGGATAACTGGTGATGCCTTCGGAATTGGTCGTCCCGCAAACTCGGAGACATTCGGCTTGTATGGCGAGAGTAGGTCGACGTTGAAAGATGAGTGCAGTTTCTTCATATTTCGCGGTAGCTTCAATTTAGCTACATTCGGGTTAATCATTTTGATTATCTCAAACGGTCCAACTTTTTTGGCCGCGAGCTTCGCTTTCTTCAACTCTGTGTGAGAGTTAACTGGCTTGAGTGGTAGGTTCTTAGTATCCAGCAGAACTAAGTCACCGACGGTAAAGGTGAAGCTTGTCCTTTTAGAATCGAAATACTTATTTTCCCTTTCCTGGGCTTATTCTAGGTTTTCACGTGCCATACGCACCAAATCTTGCCGATCTTTGGCGAACTTTGAAGCGAACTCTATGATAGGTTGTGGATCCAGCCCATCGTAGTTTCTGTATTCGCGAGAAATCAGATTGGATACTTTTTTTCCGGTATCGATTTCAAACGGGGTGAGCTTAGTAGACGCGTTCACTTAGGTGGCCTGCGCGTACTCTACAGTACCAAGTAGCTTGGCCCAATTTTCTCCACTGCACGATACCAGACAGCGTAAAGCGTCTTCTAAAACCAAGTTTTGGCGTTCTGTTTGCCCATCTGCTTGCGCCCTATGAGCGGTCGTCATGCTTAGTTTGACACCCATTATATTCATGAGACATTTCCACAAGTTTGCTGTGAACTTCGGATCTCTATTGCTGATAATAAACTTCGGCAGTCCGTGATAACGGACTACGGCGTCGAAAAATAACTTTGCGGTGTCTCTCAAATCTGCCGACGTATGCGTTGGTGCATAAATCGGTCTTTTGACAACTTGTCTACGATGACGCAAATAGCGTCATACCCTTTCGACACGGAAAGTCCAGTAATAAAGTCCATTGACACTAATTCCCAGCATTTCTCCGGAATGGGGATAGGAATCATTAATCTTTTCTTTCGCTAGCTGTTTGACTTCCATCGAGCACATGTTTCACATGACTCGACGTACTTTTGCACTATCTCAAGTATCTTCGGCCAGTAGTACCATTGCTTCAACTTCATGTAAGTTCTGCGCACTCCAGGATGTGCTGCTGTAGCTGCGTCATAAAACTCGTATAAAATCTTTGTCTTTAGTTCCGGCATGTCTGGAATGCATATTTGTTGCATTGCATTATCTTGTTTCAGGTATATAAGACCTTTGTCGATTATGAAATTGTCATTCGACTGTTTGGTATTCCAAATGTTTTTAAAAAACTTGTCTTTGCGATATCCTTGCTGAATCGCTTTTCGCACTTCGTCGCTGAGATGTGCGCGCACAACGTGAAACTCGGCGTTGTGGATTTGCTCCTGAGCCCCCCCTATCGGACGACTCTCCCCCCGCAACTCCACATCGTCGAGTATGAGATGGGAGACATCTACCGGAATGCTCTGAATAAGGGGAGAGTGAACCATGTGCCTATCCAAAAGATTGAAGTCTTGATTGCAGTCATCGGCAGAGTCATGGACGACGTGCGACATATCGGGAGCTTCCCCGTGGCTTCGTCGGAATTCTCTCCAGACGCTGCTGGACGAGACAATGCGTCAGCCACGACATTGATCCGTCCTTTAACATGATGTAAGACAAAGTCAAACTGGGAAAAGAACGTCAACATACGTCCCATCTTGGGAGACACCTTTGAATGATGGAGCATCCACTTGCACGCAGAATTGTCGGTATAGACTGAAAAGTGTCTTCCATGGAGATACGGACGCCATTTTTCTAACGCAGTCTTGATGGCCAACAGCTCTTTCTCGTGGGCTGGCCATTTTAATTCGTGGGGGCCAAAATGTTTTGAATAAAACGCAATGGCGTGGTCGTTGTCGTTGATACGTTGCGAAAGAACACCACCCATGCAAAACCCAGAAGCATCTGTTGTTACGATGAACGGGTGAGTAAAGTCCGGCAACGTCAAAGTCGGTGACTGTTGAAGTGCGAGTTTTAATGCGTTAAACGCTTTTTGCTGATCTTCCCCCCAGTTCCATTGAGTATCTTGCTTGGTTAATCTCTAAGCGGGCGTGATATCCGGGCAAAATTGCAGATGAATCGACGGTAATACCCAGCTAGTCCCAGAAAACTCAGTAACTATTTGCGACACGTCGGCGCTTGGAACGTTGCGATAGCATCTGTCTTCTTTGGGTCGACGCTCAGACCATCTTCGGAAACCATGTGCCCCAAGAATGCGATTTCCGTGCGACCAAATGAACATTTAGAGAGTCGAGCGTAAAGCTTCTCCTTGCGCAACACTTCGCATACCGCGCGAACGTGACTTACGTGGTCCTCCATTGTACGGGAGAAAATACATATGTCGTCCAGATACACGACAACAAATGTTCCTAGCTTATCGAACAACGTTCGCATAAGACGTGACCAGACACCAGGCATTCCTGATAAACCCATGGGTGCAACACACCATTGATACGTTTCTTTTTTGGTTCGGAAAGCCGTATACGGTTGACTTGATGGTAACACTACCATTTGATGATATCCTTGTGCAAGATCGAGAAGCGAGAAATACTTGCATCCAACCATGCGGTCGAATAGTTCTTCGATCAATGGCAAAGGAATTTTTGCCACGACTGACATGCTATTGACATAGCGGTAGTCAATCAATCACCCATCGAATGGGGATCTTCGAATTTCCGCTTCGTAGCCATTCGGCGCGTTTCGGGAACTTTCCGGTTGTCGGATCTTTCTTTGGAATCCCAAAAATATTAGAGACCCAGGGAGAATTGGATACTTCAATCCATCCTTTCCGTATATTCTCTTCTACAAATTGTTGCAGGGCGTCCTGCTCGACCTTCGAAAGACGGAAGGGAGCACGGGAGCTCGGAACCGCATCAGGCTTCATTTGCAACTCGAAGTTAACTGATCGCGTTGGAGGCATTTCATTCGGGAGTTGTTCTGGAAATACGTCCTTGTATTCGTCCAAAACAGGCTTCAACTCCTGCGGTATGTCCGATTGTTCAACGTTTGTCACTTTCAAGTGATATATCTCATCATAGGCTCCAATTTTTAGCTTTTCTTGGAATGTCGGACCATCTACGTCTTCGAACTTCGTGTTGTCTGCAACTTCAATCTGTTGCGTACGCCAATCAATCTGCGGATTATACTTGGTGAACCATGGTTGACCAAATATCACGTCATGTGTCCCATTCCGTGAACTGCATCTTTGGGAACTCCATACCTTCGATACGAATGGTATCTTCCACTCTCTTTGTGATCTGACTTGATGTCCACGTTTCATCAAAACGACGTGCTTGTACCTTTTGTGCGCTTAGCATTTTTGTTGCCAAACCGGGTTTGATAAGGTTTTTTGACGCGCCAGAGTCGATTAAAATCTTGACTGATTTGTCTCCGATGACACCATTACACACTAGTAGTCGACTCTGCTCTGGCACGCCCAAACAAGAGCTGCTTGACTCTAAGCTAATAGGTTCCCTCTTGGCCTTCTGTTGGACCTTCACGGCATTGATCGTGACACGATCGTAAACAACTGTTTCCTGTTCCTCATCACGGCTGTCCAATTTGTTGACATGCTGACGAGTTGTATGCCTCTGATTACTCCGCCCAGAACGATTGTTTCCTCTGTCATTACGTCTTCCTTGATTATTACACTGTGCGGAGCGGTGATTCGGTCTACCGCACTTAAAGGACAAATTTCGGCGGCGGCATTCGTCGCGAGACGGAATCTGCACGTTGCTAATGTCCATGGCTTCTGGACCATTGTTCGATTGATATCGACTACTGTTTTCGTACGACCTCTACCTTAGTCTATCGTGCGAGTTTTCTCGTGAGTATCGCTGCGGATGAGAGCGGTCAAAGTCCAACGTAACCGTAATATCTTCGGACAGTGATGTACAGCGACGGTATTGAACCTCCTCTCGCGTACGACCTGTAAGTCCACATAGGAAGTACATGATCTGGTCCAGCTCGCTCATTTCACGGACTTGCGTGACCACGTGTCGAATCTTGCTTACACAAGTCAGGGATATATTTGCAATCGCGCTCTCTCAGATTGTACATATCTTCGCGTAGGCGCTCTTGTAAGTCAGCAGGAACGAATTCACGTTCGGCTTGTTGCTTCAGGTACTATCCAATATGTAATGGTTGTGTTGCCCGGGTACGTAAGATATCAAGACGCACGTACCCTGCGGCCTGACACAGTGCTCCGGTATTGCTTGCTTTGTGTTTCCTTTTATTGAACAGCTGTGTTCTGTCCTGTAACGCCATTACTTTGGGCTTGAGATATGCTTGAAAAATGGGGTCGAGACGATCAAAGCTCGGCAAATGCAGAAGCTGCATCTGTGGTTTGAATTCCAAAACGTCTACTTATAAGCTCAGCCTGTTTGTAGAGAATACTTCTGTCGATGAGTTGTCGACTTGGGGTATCGTAACATATAGCTTAAACGTCTCAAAATATTTGTAGTAATATGAGTAGAAAGAATACGGATACGTTTCCAAAATAATCCCCCCCCCAAAAAATACTTGCTTGGAAATATTATTTACTAGCTAATATGAAAATACGAATGGTTGGTACTGATGTCCATTTGACGTTTGCTCGGTAGACGGATGGTCTCCTCAAGCCGACGGATGCGCTCGTCTATCTCTTCGAGCAGGCGTCGAAGTCCAGCTAAGCGTTCTCAAGCTGCAATTTGTCGCCATCTCCTTTTGCGCTTTGAACACAGCAATCTTGCACTTTTTTGCCACTAAGCTCATACGCGCTCTTCAGCTCGTTGGCTTCAATCTTGTGTACATGCTTCAGGTCCTCGATTTTAGCGTCGTATGTATGCTTCAAGTCTTACATTTCTTCTATGTGCTTGCTCATTAGAATTGTCGATTTGGCGTTGTACTTCTCCGCGACCTTCTGTATGATTGTGTGCCCAGATATGTGATCCTTGTCATTGAACTCCGTTGCTTTTTGATCCGCGCTGTTGGTCGCGTTGGGCTCTTCGATTTTCTCGTACCAAAAGCGAACATCCTCGGTCATATAATTGCGAAGTTAAGCTTCCGCTTCACTAAGCCATCGAATGGAACGAGAATGATCGTGTCAAGTCCAACGGCTTCCTAAACTGATAAAAGACGAATGCCAACGACTGCTCGATCTATTTGAATACACTGCTATTAAACATGAAAAAGAATTAACGGAGTGGAGACAACGCGTTGTAGGACAAGCCTTAAGTGTACAACGATCCAATCAAATCTTCGAAGGTATGCTCTGGATGATGCCAGGGCAAGTGGCAGTTCACAAATCTGGACAGGAACCCCCACCATTAACCGGGTGGGCTGCAAAATCACTGGTTCGGGAGAGTCTGCACAAACCAGTAACCTTGCAACGATATTTTTTTCGAAAATGAATTTATGTAGCCCAGGAGATGAATGAGTTGCGGAAAGTGTGTGAGAAGGAATATGGGAAAATTGTAGAAGGGAACTGATCAGGAATGGATAATTGTAAGAGGATTGGTAGAAGATACTATACTTGCAAAACAGATACCCTAATTGGTCAAACGGATTATGTCACTGGAAGATCAATTACGTTTGTTCAAACAATACCAGCACAAGTAGAATCATGCTTTATACTAGACCTGAAAGGATAAAGTCCTATAAAATAAGCCTTCCTTAGCACGCGGTATATACAGAAAAGTATTGCTACGGCGGCTACAGCTAGATCGACTGGATCTAAGGAATTATGGACGATGGTTGCTCAAGTAAAAAAAAACCATCAGTTACAACTCCAAAAATTACATTTTATGCTTTCATAGTTACACTCGGGAAATTGCAGAAAATTTGTAGGGTTATTGCACCCTATCATCGTTACGACATACCTTGTATAATCTTTACTCACGACGGAATACACAAGTCAACTCAGCGTGGAATAACCAAGTGGATATGAATGGAGAGACTTATGCTCAACAAGGATACTACTCCTGCGTTCTAAAAAATATCACTCTGGCTACCGACTGGATTAAATTTTTTGTCATGCTTAAGTCAATATTGGACATTTCATTCCAACTTGAAGACCCGGATACAGGAGGTCCGTTCTCCGAAACATCAACCTCCTGGGAACTGACTATGGGGGCAAATGCTTGTCCAGAAGTACTAGCCGGAAAACTTCGAATTGTAGTCGAGCACCCTCACATGAAGGGGCGGTGATAGTGTCTTTCGTTGTGGAGAAATTGGACGTCCGATGAAGAAATGTACTGTCCTTTGTAAAGAATGTTAATGTCGGGATGTGTCGTGGTAACAACGGAGTCATTGTAGAAGGTAAAGGTACCTGATTCAACTTTCAGAAGTATGCAGGAATTAAAGGATCAAGTCGAAGCAAACCGTCAGCGTGCAGAAGAGGAATGTAAAACAAAAAAGGTCACCCGCGAATCATCTCCGGAACAAGAACCAGAGTTGAATCAACCTTCACCAAGAACTTCAATGAAGGATAATGGGGGGGCACAGGCAAAACACCAGGTGGAAGCAACCCCTCCAAAAGGATCACCTAGTGAATGGATTTTGGTTAAATCTAAACGGATGGAGAACGACAAGGATGTGGTAAAAGGTCAACGGAAATCAAGTAAAATTAATATGTGAACGGTGTCACACCGACATGCATCACACGGACGAGTACAAGAATGAATTGTTGTGGCGGTGAAGAATAATGCTATGATGGACACAGATCGGAGGTACCAATGCGAGTACTGCTCAAGTAAGTATGGGTACAGTGATCCAGCAGACAAGCCAACATTAATCTATTGGAGACCATGCAAAGTTCAAAGGAGTTGGAATTAGATCCCACACTACGACCCCAATAAAATCGGGACGACGGGAAACCACTATTAAGAGTCCGGTCAAAGTCATTTAACAAAGCAAACAGAAGATTCAAACGGAATTGCTGATACCCGAAGGTAAAATAAAAGCGGATATACGGGAAATGTTATCTGGAATGAATGTCATCAAAGGAGATAACTTCACTGCAGGAGGAAGAATAAGCGATGGGAATAAAGCGTATTGATACTCCGGCAACATGAAATTGTCAGGTCTATGCGCTATGCCAGGCATTAGCTACAACAACTTTTCAGGCAGTCAAGCTAACATGTTAGAGAATTTGGACAGGAGTATTTGTGCTGAAGTGGTCCTGGAATTAACGGGCTAATGAGAAGTGAATACACCCACATGATTGGTAGAAATGTTGGCCCCATCTAGCTGCCCGGATCATCCACCATAGGATGCAGGATGGCAGCTGCCAGGTGTACTCACAAGCGATAGATTGGTGCAAGGCATGGAATCAAGCTAGATGAGGGTGATCGGGGCCTCAGAACCGGGTCAGCCAGAAGTTTGCCGGCCGGATCAGGTGGAGCTGGATGGCCGTCGATGGTGGATATAAGTGGACTTTCCACTCAGGCAGCTTCCATAGATGGATCTATGGAAGCTGCCCGAGTGGAAAGTATAGGCGCCTACTCCCTTTTTAAGCTTGCTAACCCGTCAAAGCTCAGAACCATCAGTTCTTCTGTCGGTCCCATTGTTGATGGCGGGAGTGTGATGGATTGCCGTGGCTGCTTTCGGAGCGCTATGGCTATCAGCGCTTCCTCCACTCTGTTCTTGGAGTGATGCTGGCCGCTAACGTGCACAGTAACCCCTCTTCTCCTTTTGTGCACTTGATCACTTCTAGAGACCACTGAGACAACAACGCAGCCCACCTACCCAGCCGGCCATCAATTCCATTTGCCGTAAGAAGTCATGACAGGGTCGATCGTCTGGATAATACTTTAATAGGGCGAGACGCCAACATAGTGTAACACTCATCCATAATCCGTAGTAAAGCCAAAACTTCGTTATCCACCAGCCCATAGTTAACTTCGTTGGCCGTCAAAGTCCGGCTGGTGAACATCACTGGGCAATACACTCCATCATGTTCCTGCACAAGGGCAGCTGAGATAGCCCACGTGTTAGCATAGATGATGATCACGGGCACCTTATTAACATCGAAGTGCTTCAGGACTGGTGTGGTCGCCATCTTTGCTTTCAGCATACCAAAGGCCACCATCGCCCTGGTCATGTGGTCGTCTGGCCGGGTAGCACTGGAGTTGGACAGCCGGCTGCCTGTCTGGGTGGACGGGGGCAGCATCTCATTGGCCGAAATAGGTGACCCGGGCAGCATATTATTGGCTGATATTGCTGGCCCGGTCAGCATTTCCCCTTGCCGATCCTTCTCTCTCAACTTGTGGTAATCCACCTCCCGTAGCTCATACAAAACAGCAGCATAGACCGCGAAATTATCAATGAAACGGCCGTAATAGTTCGAACTGCCCAAAAAGGATTCAATGACCGCGGGAAAGACAGATTACTCAAAGCATCCAGATCTTTTGGATTAGCTTCCAATCCGGCAATCGAAACCTGGTGACCCAAATAAGTCACCTTAGTTTTTCCCCAGAAATTCTTCACCACACTAATCGAAAGATTCAACTTTTCACACGTAATCATCAACTTTTCCACTTTTTCACATAGTAAATCCCAAGTAGTAGCCGTCACGAGAATGTCATCAATGTAGGACCGCCGCCCCAAAAGCGAAGGTTTTGGATCGGGGTCCGGGTCACCTTTGGCGAACACATCACCGACCAGGGCAGGATCTTGGTCCGCATTGATCTTGAAGTGTCCATGCAACGCGTTATATATTAGCCGCTACTAAATCCGCGGAGCATTTTTTAGGCCAAACGGCATCCGCTTCCACTGAAACAACCCGAAGGGCGTCACAAACGCAGAGATTTCCCGTGCACGATCGGTCATAGAGACCACACAAAATCCACTAGCCATGTCCAACGAGAAATACCACAAAACTTTATCCAGGTCCTACAGCAAGTCGTTTATCAACGGCATCGGGTAAACCAATAGCTTAGTCAGCCGGTTCACCAGCCGGTAGTCGATGCACAACCTTATATCCACCCCATTCTTCTTAATAATGATTACGATGGGCGACGTCCATGGCGAGGTGGACGGCTGGATGATCTTGGCAGCCAGTAGTCCTTTAATGAGCTCAGCAGCTTTTCCCGATACTGGGGGGCGACTCTCCGGCACCTTTGCGCCGCCGGCTTGGCGTTACCCACATCGATGTCGCATACCGCCCCATGGGCGGCCGGAGGCAGTGCATTTCCTGGACCGATCAGCAGATGTTTCCTTTTCTATTTGATAATCTCCTCCGGGGTTTTCACATCTGGGTCTTCGACTTGTATATCGTCGATAGTAACTGCTGGTGGGCAGGGAGTCACCTCAGGTAACACCGCCATCTGATCTTCCATGCCTTCGACGTATAGATCGCCCCGTTCATGAATGCAGACCTGGTCGGCTTCGGTTAATTCCGAATCCGGATCAGGTGGATCCCCATCCTGGATCGCTCTGGCTAATTCCGAATCCAGGTCAGCCGGATTAGTCAATCCACCTACGGCTAATTCCGAATCCAGGTCCGCCGGATTAGTCGATCCGTCTCCGGCTAATTTCGAGTCCAGGTCAGCCGGATTAGTCGATCCGCCTCCGGCTATTTCCGAATCCAGGCTAGCCGGATCAGTCGATCCGGCATCATCCTACTCATCGGACCAGCCGGCATCGGAGGTGACCGCACATTTGACTCCGACTTGTCTCCTCTCCTGATCCAGCCGTTCGTCCATCTTCGACGGAGCGGACAAACTCACTTCAGCGACTGGGGCAGGATCTCGACCAGCACATTCAACCGGATCCGGCGATGGCTGGCTCCGCGTCAATATTCTAGAAGGGGTCCGGTACTCTGGTTTAGCCTCCATTGGAGTCCGGTCTTCCTCCACCAATTCCTCTTCGCTGACCAAATCGGTAGTTGCCTGAAAGGCTAGGGTTTGCCACTTGATATAGCGTCTTGAGCCAATACCTGACCGGCGGGGCACTTTGTCCTCCGCCAGCCCCATTCCAATGATCACGTCCTCATGCAAGGAGAGGGGCCGTTCTGAGATGTTGGTCACACTTATGTAATTGAGGTGATCTTCCCCTTTGACAAACGAGGGCACCCAACACTCGCCCCTAGTCAGCCTTAACGTACGCCGTCTGTCGTGTGGTCGCACTGTTATTTCCACCGTCCTTCCCACTGACACCTTTCGTTACAAACTGACCTAACTTGAGGAACTGGACGTGGGCACCATATAAAGGCCGCCGGCCAGCCAGCTGGATCTGCACCTCATCCGGCAACGTCAATGTCCCATGAAATAAATCCAGCCGTATGCCGGCTGGGACCATAAAATCCATCCCCAGAATTGCATCCTGCCTGGCTAGCTTACCTACCCAGGCGGTAAGGTAGTACACCAAAAACCCAGCCAACGTAATATTAACTCTTGTTCTTCCTTGGGTCATGTACGAACTTTTTTTCAATACCGATACACTCTTGCCGCTTCGTCTCATCTATTTCACATACCACCTTACGAGCAAAGGTGGTGTCTACGATGGACACTTCTGCGCCAGAGTCAAAACACATGGTGGCCTTCTGGTTATTAATTTTACCATCTGCCTTGACCTGCTGGAACCACTTATCCGGCGGATGGTATTTCCAATAACCTCGCGATTCACCGGGCAATAAATTCAGTTCCATAACCACTTCAGACCAAGAATATTCGTCCCATCGTATACTGCTCACCAGGAAAGACTCAGCCCTGCTGCCCCGGGACCGGATGACGTAATCGTCAAACTTACATGTATTGTCGGTTACGCTTTGCTTTGCTTCTTCATTATCCTCCTTACCGACATATGCATAGATACTAACACTAGACCGCTCGGCTCGAACCAGATTCCAACCAGGCGAGCGATCTAGTTTAACATCTTTCCACTCCTGGCGGCAACATTCCAGCATGCTTGGTCGGGACATACCACTTCTTCATCTGGTTGTAATTTTCCTCGATGGGGCAGAGTCCAGCCTCGTGCACTTCCCCGCAAGTCTTGCAGGTGAACAGGCAGTGTTCCGCTGGATGTCCTTTCCTTTCGCACTTCTTGCAGGTCAGCCGCTTCCAGCAGCTCCGGTCGTAATGCTAATGGATCCACAGTGGGTGCACTTCCGTCTGGGGTAATCCTGGTCAGTTCGAGCCGGAAAACCCTTCTGCTGACTCGGCCCAGATGGCAGCCTGGGTTGCTGACTGGCTTCCGCCGAGAACAGATACCGGTATTGCCCCTCCTCAGATTCGCCCCCACACCGCTGATACTCCTCTTCCGAACTAGTCGCATCCGACTCTCGGGCTACCATGCGGACGGCTCGGGCCGTCCTGGTGGATGGCGGCCGGCTTCCTTGATCCGAGTTAAAACGTGACTTGTACCTGCCTGCTCCAACTGCTACTTGGGGCCTCGCTTGTTCGATCTTTGATAAGTCCGCAGCTTCAGCTCCGGTATTCTTCAGCCACAGCAGCGCCAGCTGGTTCGGCAGCTCCCGGTCGTCCAACGTGCTGATAAAATGCTCCACATGTTCCCGGGCAGCTTCCGACCGGCTGGCATCTTCTTTAACCGGCATGTTCGCCCTCATTCCTGCGACATTCAGAGGATGGAAGTATTCCAGAAAGGTCTCATCTGCCCGCTTCTTGGTGTGAAAATACCGGCGCGCTACCGACATTCCCGATCCACAATATTGCTCTTCAAAAGCTTCAACCAGCTCCCTCCAATCGTCTCAGACTTCCCGGCTCAGCTGCTGGATCCAGTGCAGGTCATCCGGATCATAGTGGCACCTGGCTGACTTGTCCGATTCCATATCCACGTCGCTAAGAGACAGCTTCCTATCGCTGGCCGTCCAGGTCGGCGACTTGCCGGGACGGCACGGGACTCGCTCTGCTTGGACTGCACAGACTCCATGTCTTCATCAATCAGCTCCCTCAGATAATACTGGGCTGGATCGGGCACCCGACTCCCACGATGAGCCGGCTGGTCCGGTGATCCCGGACTGCCGCGGCTGGCACTACCCCGACGCTGTTCCTCCAAGTATCGTTCTATCATCGCCGAAAACATGCTCTGAAGGTGATCCGGCACTTAGGGCTAGCTTGAGAATCGACTTGAGGGGTGACTTGGGGGCCTGCCGGCTCGGAATTCCTTCTTAATCCGCACATCCACGTCTTCGTCTTTTGGCTCTGGATCCGCCGTCGCCGTCCGGGTCTGGACGCTGTGCTGATCGGCTTTCTTCCGCTCGGGCGTATCTGAATCTTCGTATCATCCAAACCTCGTTGCCATTGCCACACGCGCTGCTCCCCTTGGGCCAAGCGTCATGCGGGTAATGCGCCTACCGATGAGTCAGTTGAATCTGCTTCTGAAGGGGCAGACTCGTACTGTGAGTAACTTGAGTGTAATCCGGCCGGTCTGCCTGCTGCCAGCGGTGAAGGCGAAGTCGCTCAGCTGTTGCTGGTGTCTTCTGCGACGGAGAGCAGCCCACTAATGATACCAAGCGGTCGTGAAGTGCGCTGGATGCCTCATTCAGCCCGTCCGCCTTCAGGTCGAACAACTGGTTCGGATCGAAAGCGCCGGTGTTGATGTCTGCTTGCTTGAGCTGATCGAAGAGTCCTCTAATCAAGGACACGTGGCTGTCTCAGAGAGATGGGGGAGAGACGGGACCTTTTAATCCACCAAGGATTTTTGGTCGAGTTATCTTCAGGACCCC